>JARYHS010009186.1:141798600-141972707 GCA_031002005.1 Vandiemenella viatica | reverse complement strand
TTATTTGCTGCAGGTAAATATCTCGTGTTTCAATTTTCTGAATACTTAGAGCCACTAGACAACGAACATGTCAATTTAACACTTTGTCCAGACTTATTGCTAAAACGATGATGTTCACGACAGTGTAGATAATTTTTTAAATTGAAATTTCAGTCTTGAGTATTTTAAATTGTCTAGTAGAAACTGCAATACTAAGGTTGTTTCCTGAATTAATGTATTGAAACGAGATGAGTTTAAGCTGTGAAAAACTCGGAATTAAATGAATAACGTATAATAAGCTACGTTTTTTTAGCTAACGATTAATAGAGGAATTATGACAGAAATTAACACAGTCTGAGCAGAAACAGACGAAACGCGTCCATGACGATACAAAAAGTAATTTTTTTGGATAAGATCCTTCAGCAGTCACGGTATGCTGATGAAAGGTCTTTCCTGAAAATATTGATTTATTTGCCGTAACGTATTTTCAGATTTACAATCTCACTACATCATTTTCGGCCATTGGCTGGGTATGTATGCAACACTAGCAACTCTTCCACCATTCTCCTATCTTCTAGTACTGTAGAATTCTCTCTTCTTCCTTACATATTTTCTAGTACAACTCCGGATACGTCCGTGACACAGTCATCCTAGTCGTATCTTTTCTTCAAATTCCAAATAAAATATTTTTACATGTGCTTTTCCTCCTCTCAACCTCATCATTTGCGATCTGGTAATACCATTGGGACATGATTCGTGAGCGGTTAACGTTCGGATCCGGAGACCTGCAGGACGCAGGTTCGACCCCAGCCATCTACATTTGCATGATATCCCGGAACTCCAGGAACGATCCTTCAAAAGGCCGCAGCAGAATTCTTTGTTTTGCTTTAACTCAAACCTCTCCCGGCTATAATAATTTCACATAGATGATAATCAGTGGTTTGTAAACCTACGACAATATGCGCACGTTGTATAAATTCTTCTACTGTGGTAGCCCCTTGCACGTTTACTCTGGTAAACATTGTTTATTTTTTTGTATCAACTTTACTCTGTATGTTTCTACTAATTTCAACGTAATTAACTGTATTAAGGTTAATTTAATATTTAAATATCGAGTTACGGATAAGGTCTGTGACATTGAAGCGAGCTCCTTGTTTCGTGGAATGCCAGGAAGCAGTCCATTGTTGCTGGCGTGGTCGTTGCCGTCTTGCCTAACCTTGGCGGGGTCGTTTGGCCAGTAATAGCTGCAGGTGGCTGCGAGGCAGGTAGAGTCCCGCTTCCTACCTGTAGCTGGTCTGGAGCGCTGGAAAAACGCAAGAATGCGGAGGGGGCGGGCTCGCTGCACGCTCACCAACAACAGCCACAATACTCGCAGGAAGACGAGAGAGGTGGTCAGCGTGTCAGGTCCCACGTTCATTTCCCACTCTAAGCCCAGGGCCGGCGTTAGGGGGGGGGGGGGGTGGTAAGCGGGTGAAAAGTACCCTGGCCCCGCCGGCCGATGGGGGCCCGATCATCGGCTATAGGGGCCCTCAGGCCACGAAGCCAACAATACGCCCATTGTCGATTGGCCATTTTGTAGAGCTAAAAAAAAATAGGTCTCCCATTTTACCCCGGGCCCGAAATTCGTAGCGCCGGCCCTGTCTAAGCCACAGTTTTTATAAGCACTTAACCTGCCCTCTACCCCTGCAAAGCCAGCCATGTGTTTGTTAAGTATTACATAAATGGTCTGTGACTCAGATTCAACTTTACAATTCTACTCGCCTAATAGCTACGAGAGAAGCAGATTACAAGTGTCATTAAGGTCGCCGAAGAGTCATGAAATTCCATGCGTATCACACAATAAGCCTGTTTATTTTTTTGATTAATAGGAATTTTGTAAATGAAGTAACACAATATTACTCCGATTTGGTACAGTTATCATTTCTCTGCATCTACATCTATACTCTGTAATTCACAAATATTGTGGGTGGCAGAGGGTGCTAAGCACCAATCCTAATTCTGAGCATTCCAATCCCTAACAGAACGAGGAAAGAAATAATACATATAAGTATCAGTACGGCATCTTATTTCTCTAATCTTTTCCCTCCTGTCACTGCGACCTAAATGGGTTGGCAGAAGAAATATTTCATTGCACTCGTAAATTAAAGATTTTCGCAAATTCTCCAAAAAATTCAAACGAAAATGACGTTAATATATTTTTCTCGGGCTTCCAGCCGTGTTAATATATCATATTTGCGGGACATTTCGAAGGCGTCCATCTCTGCCTCCATTCTCAACCAAATGTCAGTGTATAACTGTTTGTTTATTCAGCCGCTGCTACGGAAACGGTGGAAAACAAAAACCAACACAACGCGATTACGTCATCCGCTCTTTTGCTCGTTACCGGTGCGAAACTGTTTCAGCATTTTAATCGCCGGGTTCCAGGCCGCACTGAAAATGACGTTGTCTGTCCGCCAAACAATCCCAGCCCAACCCAAGTATCAACTCTGATACTTTCGTAAGGACTGTAACTAGCAGTCACGAATCGAGCGGCTCTCCTCTGTACTTTCGCTAAGGTGTCAATCAATTCCTTGGGATACGGATCCCAAACTCCACAACAGTAATCCAAATGCGGACGCACTAGTGTTTTGTACGTTATTTCCTTTGTATGAGCATTACAGCTTCTCAAAATACGGACTATGAATCGTAGTTTAGAGTTAGCGTTGCCTGCGACGGAAGTTATGTGCAGTGAAAATATTAGTTTTTTTTGGCTTTTGGTTCGTTGACGTCGAGGTCATTAGAGTCGGGAAAGGTTGAAAAATAAGGAATGAAAAGGAATTCGGTGATGGCCTTTTGAAGGCACTATCCTGACATTCGCCTGGAGTGATTTACCGGAGATGCCTAATGCAAAACCGAAATCTGGATGGCTGAACGGTGATCCAAGGCCTTTTCAATGATAAATCGAGAGTTTTAGACCACTTTGCCTTTTCTGAAGGCCTTTTATAGTTCTCAATAGATCCGATAATGCCCTGCTTCTACCCTTGCTGAAGACGACTGGATTAATTGCTTCACATCACCATATTTATGATTAGAGAAAGATGATACAGCACATTTCTGAAATAATGCACAACTTTGTCGTTGGTTCGCATTTCAGGTTGTTGGTGTAGATCAAAATCTTCATTTTCTTCTTTTTTTTTGGAGGTGGATGAGAGGAACCATGAAAAATCGTAAGCTCGATGGGCGGACTAGGATTTGAACCCGCATCCTTCCGAATGCGAGGACAAAGCGTTAACAATCACCCACCACGGTCGGTAAATAAAATGCAAGAGTGAGGCAACGAGATATATAGAGTATACTCACGAAATTGAGAGGTACACACTTTGACAATAAATTTGGCCGCCGCTGAAAAATTCTATCACTCTTATTTTGCAAAATCTGACATCAATGTCATCCCAGGAAACAGTAATGTAATACTGGCAAGCCAGTATTGCGTTACTGTTTCTTAGGATGACATTGATGTCACATTGTGCAAAATAATAGTGATAGAATTTTTCAGCGGTGGCCAAATTTATTTGCAAAGTGTGTACGTTCTTGTTACTTATCATTTCTACGACGTAGGTGAGTGGACAGCCGCCTGGGGTGGGTACGCTCAACCAAACAGTTGTCCGTCGAGTTGCCTCGAGGAGTTGGCCCGGCTTTGTTTCCTAGAAGGAGCGGCTCGGGTCCTCTCATCAACTATGGAGATTAACTGGCCTGCTAACCCACACACAACAAATCATAAATAACTCATGTTGTTAATGACGCAGCATGCTACCTAGTATTCTCAGGGTACAGTCGGTGTCAACCAGTTGCTGTGATACATACTGATTTCATTTAAGAGCTTCGTTTAAAAATTAGAGTACTTTAATTTTTTCCAGTGGCAGCGTGGTAATCAGCGATCCCCTGCGCGACGTTTAAGGGATTTCCAAGAACCCGTGTGATTTTCAGCAGCTGACGGTTATCGCGTAAAGACTGAATGTAAGGTCTAATGAACGCACGTTAGATTTTTTTTCTCCGCAAACCCTGGAGTGTAGCCTGTTCTTTGAAAACTGTCCTAGACCAAAGAGAATACTGCTATGTTTCGTCGCACTCTTTCAACAATAGCGGCTTGCTATTTATCACCTGTCCCCATGGTATATAGAGTCAGACGTGATTCTAATTCGCGTATGTTTCTTACAATTACAGGGCCATTTGAGAAAGTATTTATGTCCCAAGGCAAGTATTACGAACAACACCAGTTTTTTTTTTTTTTAGAACAATAGGTAAGTACCTGTATTTTACCCGGTCATATGACTATGCAGACTTATTAAATTGTGGGTGGAACAAAACAGGATTAGTTTAGAGGCACTGAAATAATTTTTTCAAGTATTTGGAGAAATTTTTAAGTTTTAAACATGGTGTTAAGAATATAGGAACCCATTTAAGTAAAATATTGCCAAGTATATAAAATTTAAGCTAGAAATGTTGTGTTCATTTCATTTTAAAAAAAACTGCCAGGAAGTGTATTTAAGATGGTGATGACAACAGAGTAATACTAAGAAGTTGTTGGCGCCTGATATAACTCGCAATAACCCGAAAACGTCTTAAATGTTAACACCAGTATAAAAAATACGTATGGCATCTTCTCTTCGTGAAGTGAAACGATACGTGACATAGAATTCTTTAATAATAAATAAATATATAAAAACTGGATTTTTCCAACAACTTGCTCAGTCAATTCCACGTGGGGCTGCTGCAATTTGGGGACAAACTGGGATCCCAGACGATATTAGAAGGTATCCCATGATTTTTGACACTTTAGTGTAATAATATACTACACTAAAGTTTCAAAATCATGGAGATATATATATACTTCCTGGCTAAGTGTCTCATCTATCAAAAAGTATGAGGTTCAACACCGAATCATTGTTTTATATGAGTTCGTCTTTTTTGTGTTCGTCCATACCAGCCTTCGTCGTCTGGGGTTAGTGGTGGGTTGAATTCCATTTTATTCCTTGGTTCGAATACATTAAGGCATTATCCTGCTCATTACTATCGCTATACATATATATATTGCAGCCATCTATACTTGATATTATAAATGCGAAAGTACCTCTGTCTCTTTGTCTGTTTGTTACGTTTTCAGGGCTAAACGGCTAATCCGATCGTGATGAAATTTGACAAGGAAGTACTATTCGCCTTTTTGAAGGACATATGAAACGTTTTTTACAATTAATATATTTTTTCATTGAATTTTGAAAACTCACTGAATGGTGACAGACAGACGCATAGCGTGTGTAAGTCACTGTAATAACATGTCAGAGAGCGGGCTGGTGGTTTAGTGGTTAGGGCACTTGCTTTCAAAAGTTCTGCGTCTGAACCGGGGTTCAAATACCCGTCGGGAAGTGAATTTTTAAGAGTTGTTTTTGATCATATGAGTCATGTCTCATTGTTTGGATTCCACGTTAAACTTAGGTCCAACCAATTCATGGGCGGAATGCTTAGAAAATCGTAGTTTTTAAACATGTTGCAAATTAATTCTCTTCATGAGACATGTTCGATGGTGGAATGGTAAGGTGATGGCTTCTACATCATATTATCCTGTCTCCGAGTTTTTTGGAACACACTTTACATAACTTACACCTTTCTATATCCCAGCTAGCAGTGAAATTCTAAGTCCACGCGTACGAACTTGCGGGTAACAGCTAATATTTCTTATATTTCTATTACTTCTGTAATTATAATTTCAGTTATACTTACTCTTTACGTTGAATGTATTATGGGACATATTTAACTGTTTTATACGACTTATCCTGATAAACAGAAGAAAATAATTACTGTTTCTGTGATTAGTCCAAATTTGGGGGAAAAAATTAATTCTGGGAGTAGGGTGCGAACCCTGTTCTGTAGAGTGTTAGTCGAGATCCTTGTTCACCTGTCTAAACCTCATTCCGCTGACAATACTACTTCTTACTTAATACTTGATCTAAGCAACTGTAAAATCTGTGGAACTCGATGTCTCGGAGATAGTCGTATAAAATCCCTTGAACATGTAATGAAAGTGATGACACCCAGAACGTATATAAGGATCCTCGAAATCCGTTACTATGAAGTCTGGCGTTCCACTAGTCAGTATAAAGATCAGGAAGCAACTACAACTAGGTTCCAGCTCAACCAATACTACGCGCCGTTTCTTCGGCCGAAGTGGCGTCTTTATCTTCTACTCGTAACAGGAAAAAGCAATGCCTGTTTTTGGCGCTACTAGTGCCGTCTGTCCTAGAGCACAGTGTCCCGAAACGAAGGGCTGATCTAGTGCTGGGCTGTAAATTAACTCACTGGGCCATACAAATATGGCAATTACGGAGGCATTAGCGGCTGGTAGCCGGCCTGCTGGAGATCTCGTACAGAGATACTGAGGAGCTGGTAGGAACCCGCCATGCAGGAGACGCAGATAAGCAGCGGACTAGGAGAACAGGCTGCAAGTGAACCACGAGAGGGTAGGTGGAACGTTATGGTCAAACTGAGACCGAATTGCAAAAAAATAGATATAAACAAGGATATCCGGGTAGGTGTAGGAATTTTGAGAGTTGTGTTTGTCGTACATTACATGTATGAAGATCAATGTGCTCCATAGTTGGACAAAACGAAAAAGAAGAAGAACATATACGAGATATCAGGTACGTTACTTCCCCTTGTTGACACTTCCATACTCCGTGTTTAAACCAAATGCTGTTTGCTCTTTTCCAGATAATTCTTAGCGGGTCAATCCCGACTGCTTATTGTGAATATTGAGACAAATGTGAATTGCTTGTGAAACTGCTTCAGTTCACATCCTTTCCCGTTCCGTTTTTAAACTAAAATTATTTACAACATATGATTTTTTGGGATTTGAATTTGAGTCTGTCAGTTCCTTCAAGGTGCTCATGAATAAGAAGATATGTGTTAGTGCTAATCTTTTTAGATTATTGTAGTAAGTGTGTAGAAGTGTCATAAATGTGCAAAGTGAGAAACAATGAGACTACAGTGAACTAAGCGATTTGTGTATGTGATGTTTCTGTGTTTAATTGCATATAGTAGTTTCTGTGTGTGTGTAAGTATATTATTCTAATTACTAATTTATTTATATTTATTTTAAAAAAACACTAACACCCATCAAATACATTCTTTCAAACTTCTAATTTAATTAAGTGACTAACTTTCGTGAAACTTGATAAGTTTATGTATCATAAACTAGTCTTACGTCCTGAGCAATATTAAGCTGTTATTGTTAAACTAGAGTTTTATCTTTTGTACTTCTTGTAATATATTAGAAATATGGGCCCATAGTAGATACTAGGCGTTGGGATATTATGTGTCAGTATATAAAAAAGTAACGATTTTTTAATAATTTATTCAATCACCATTCGTTCCTTTCGAGTAGTGTGCTGGCTTTGAGCGTTCAACTACAAACGTCTCCTATGTGTATTTTTCAGTTTGCCTGACGTTTGCGTATTTAATGGAGAGTACTTTCGTGTACTCTTCGATGTTCTTTAGCCACAATATTTTCCTCCTCAGTGTCCTTCAATTCCTCTTTCGAGAGAGAGCTGTAATATTTGATTTGTTCCACAACACAATAATTGTCCCAGGTACTCAACGTTTCTATCTTTGATAGTGGTCAGCATCTTTCTTTTACTGTTTGCCTTCTGCAACACTTTTTCAATCGTCTTCAACATCATAAGTAGGGTAAAATCCAATTAGTGTCCCCTCACTGCAAAATCTAGAATCAATTCTCCACATAGGTAGCAGTTAAGCAAGACTTCGTTTCTGAAACGTTTTCGTTTCATTGATATATCAGTCGGATGAAAAGAACATTTTCGATTCTTCCAAAAACAATCTGCAAGAACACAAAAGTAAAACCATCCTTAGGTACTTTCCGTGCAGACAGATGTAAAGAAATATCTATAGCGAAGGATATATTTTCCGCTTTTGTTAGTGATATCACTACGCAAAGGTCTGTATGGGGGAAACAATCTGCATAAACATTGATGGATGTAAATCATTGGTAATGATATAATGTTAATGATTAGTTTATGTGGTCTGCCAAAGAGCTAACTGACTTTTTACCGGAATGTTAGAGATTGGTATAAATCTAGTTGGACTCATACAACATTTTGGATTCAGTCTTTGCATTGCTGAAATTGTAAGAATAATTACATTTTATTGAAGGGATCTCGAGTTTAACCAAATATTATTCTCTATACCACTTCTTAAAGACAAATAAATTTGGAACTTTTTCTCCAAATTTCATACTTTACCGACGGCATAACCGACCATAGCCTAGGTTCAGAACTCACCATTGTGAGCAGGCGTATTTGATGCCCAGGAAATAACATTCCACGATCCGATCTCACTGAAAGCTTTATAGGTGCTCCGTTCTTTAGGACAAAGGGACATGCAGGTGTACGGTGTAATGACTAAGCTTATCGCAACGCTAATATTGCTTCTGAGATTGGAATTAAGATCGGCGGCATACCAACAACAAGCTTGCTATCGCCCGTTCAAGTACTAGCTAGGAAACAGTGATCAGAGGATATAAAAAGCAAACCCTATAGACAACAATTAAACCTTTTGCATGCCGGACAAGGAGGAGCACAGAACGCACAAAACAGTTCTCTTTCTTATTTGCTTATTAGGAACAGCGAATGCCCTTTATATATAAATCATTAATCTCATGTTTTTTCATACCAAAATTATTTTTTGTAGTCTTCATTTTCTGCATAAGCCCTAAATTTGCATGAAGCGTTGAACCTAAAAAAATTGAAAAAGAATTTGTCTGTATTAAGGTTATTCCATTATGCTCGTCTCATTTTTATATTTTTTTAATACCCACAGGGAAACATAGCCATATTGCTGTAGTTCCTCTGTCTATTGTCCAACTGTCGTTGGTCTCTAGTTCATAAATGAAATAAGTTTCATGCACGTCTCATGTGTTTCACCAAAATCAAACATCGTATTTTGTTTCAACACCCGCGTCTGGGAACCATCAAGTCAAGTAAAAAAATACTGATATATTTCCTTCGATTTTTGAAGTAGAATACGTCTTACCTTTCAGGATACCAGTGTCCCCTCATCATGAACAGATAATCGACCGTTACATTTTCAGGGAACATTTTAAATTGCAGTATCTTCTTAAGGACAAGACATGCATTGTCAATAAATTTCAATTTGAAAAATGTACGTGGAAAATATTTAACAACACTTACTTTCTATTCTTTTTTTTTTAAAAAAAATCAGTTCTGAACAAATATATATGTGTCTTCTGGAAATCTTCAGATGTAAGTTTTTTAATAACTTACAACTTCTCCAACTTACAACTTCTTTAGGACAAAGGGACATGCAGGTGTACGGGTAGTGACTAAGCTTATCGCATCGTTGTACCTAAAAAAATTTTACTGTATGCAATTCTCATTTTTTTTTTAAAAAAAGGTTCAATACCTGACTCCTACCACGATAAGGCGTAAAAGTCACAGGGGGAAAAAAAATAAATAGGAAAAGAAGAAGCAGAAGCTCTAATCCACCTGCCAGAATTTTTACGATACCTTCAACTAAAGCAGAGCTTTGCATTGTCCATTTGAATTACGGTAAAGCGCTGTATAATTCCAATTGGACATTAAAATGATTCGATCCAAGAACCGAAAATTATTAAGAAGGGCTCATTAACTAAATAGTCACCACACCACTCGCTTCATTGGTTAAATTATGCTACTGATGTTGATTTGGCGTCCTTGCCGTTAGCCCACCAGTGTAGCCGTGCTCACCACTGAGATGGAGATGCTATAAATGCCAGGCGCCGTTTACTGCCCCTCCTGATTACGGTTTACAGACGGTTTCCCGTAATCACCCAAGCGATTTGGGACGTTCTCCGATTTCCTGCCTCGTTAACTACACGTTACACAAACAAAAATGCAGTTATCCTGCAAAACATAGGTTCCTCGTTTCACAAAAATATGGTGACTCTTGGTTTCGGACGGTGCGTTAGTGCTCACAGCAATGGCGGAGGACAATAGCTACAAAAACTCTGCCACCAGGTGGCCGAACAACCCGGACGAAGATCTTTCAACCGAATAATTTACGCCGTTAATGACAGACAATTTTACCGGGAGCAAAGGGGAGTGATATCTTAGAGGATTTTAGAAACTGGAAGGAAGTCTGTAACTGCCTTTTAAAGCAAACGTCCTCGGATTCAGGTTCGAGCAGCTCTGTGGAACAGAAATACGGGTGGTGGGGTCGCGGATCAATCGAACCTCCCGAAAACCATCTCGGATTTTAAGAGTCTTGCACTATACTCTCTGACATTATTATATAATTTAAATTAATTTAACTGTTATGAAGCGCATGCTCCGATAGCTATTTTCCCATTTTTTTGTATCCTCCTACTTTCAAATTCTTTCAGCGTTTTTGTAAATTATTCATCAGTTCCCTTGGGGAAATTTATTGTAATCCTTGATCCCCTTGCCTACAAAAGAAAAATTTGCCGCACCCTTATACCTGAAGCAGAGTGCCAGCTTCCAACCATGGTCATCTTTTCATATCCACGCACCTCTCTTTATTCTTCCACCAATATTTTCCCATGCTTCATCACAAATATACGCCATGTACATTCCCACAACTCTTTTCACCTTCCTTCCAGCTCCTTTATGATATCAGTTACTGAGTTCCGGAGCCCTTCTTTGCACCGTATCTTAAGCCTCGTTCCCACGATCTCTTGTAACGGAGGCGGCATCTCATTAGCCGAAGTGTAGGGACGAGCGCGCGCCGCAGGTTAGCCCTCGTTTACCTCGCCGCCACCTCCCCACCACGTTGCCTAGTGTCGTTTGGCACAGATCACTTTACAGCTGCTGCAAACCGATGACAACAGCGCTCCACTACGCACGCCTGTGATGTTTACCGACACAGAGTGGGTAGCTGCGTCTCGTCCCCGCTAGCAGAGGCGGCCCTGTTCCCATTGCATATTGTTGAGCATTCATCCCGTCCCGTCCCGCCTTCGATACAAGACGTCGTGGGAACACGGCTTTTATATTTGATAAACAAAATTTGGGTCCTATATTATAGCTCCAAATTCAAGCTATGATTTGACTTAAGTTTTGTAACCCAATCTCTGATTACCCTCTCCAATAACTGAAGGCTTTTGAAACCTTTCCCTACCAGCTGCCGTATGTGTCCTGCTCAGTTTGGTTTATTATGAAATGTTATTCCAAGCGGTACTACTGCCGAAACATTGACAGATATGAATGTTACTAGATAGATCAGCGGTGAGGCAGAAGCTAGCAGTGCATCGAATGTGGAGCCGAAGCGTTGTGGCTGCGATACACCTGCAGCAGTCATCGTGGGTGGGAGGGGCCGCGCGTCTCGGATTCTGCAAAGTAGTTTGCGGAAGCGGCGTGGCCTGCAGCATAACGAGCGGCGAGCTGGCCGTAAAGCACGCCCGCTGCCGATCAGGGCGCCCGATCACAGTCGTAAATACGTCGGCCGCCAGCCCGATAGATACACGACGTGCAACTAACACCGCGCCCCGGCCGTAACTTAGCGCAATCAATGACGGCAGCGCGGAAATATGCACCAGCTCACTATAGAAGGGGTATTGATCGAGGAACTATACGTTTACATAGGACATATGGGTCTACTTCACAACACGATACCGCTGGAACAGGGACAAATATGATGCTCGAAATTCCAAAAGGCTGCCAACCACTTGGGCTCATTCAATACTAGGGTTGAAAACGCAACAGTAGTAAAGTCGGCTAAACGCTACAAGGTAGCACATCATATCTAGCGGTTATTTAAATTGAACGTGAATATTTCTTGTGTAACTGGTATCTTCTCTGAGTTTAACTAAAAACAATTGCAATGGATGAAAAAGTGATTTATTGGGTAGAAGAATTCTTGAAAGGTGTAAAGCAAAAAGTTAGGGCAGGAAACGCAGTATGAAAAGAAGTGGAGGTGAACATGAGAGTGCAACAGGGTAGCGTGTTGGGACCATTACTCTTCGTTATTCTAATGAATGATTATGTTATTCGTTTAGTGTCAGAAGTAATATTGTTTGCAAATTACGATATAATAGGATGAAAATGGTTAAGACTGTAATCATCTGCAGGATGATTCGGACAGGATATCTAGCTGGGTGGGTCAAACACGGGATGAAACTTAAGCCAAAGAGGAGTCAGCTTATTAGATGTACAGACAGAAAACTAAAGGTTGATTATGATTATAAAGTGGGGAAGGAATTGTGTATTGAAGATTTGAAATGTAAATACGTCGCCATTAAATTCGATAACAAATTCAATTGCGCAGGACACATTGGACAGGTAGTAGGAAAAGGTTACAAACTCATTCCTTGGCTGGAGAGAGTGATAAGAGGATGTACCAGAGAAGTAAGGTAATTGGGTTACAAAACTTTGGTCAGACCATTGCTTGAATATGATTGGACCTACGTTTTGGGTATCAAATACAGGAGTTGGAAGGGTTGAAAAGAAGTGTTGCTAGATTTGTCCTTAGAAATTACCGCAGAACACAATTAGTATCAGACATGATAAAGGAGTTGGAATGGGATTCATTGGAAGACAGGATGACGGTGAGGAGGGCCATGGGAGTGTACAAGGCGTAAAGTGGTGATGAGGCATGGAAAGTTATTGGTGGAAGAATTAAAAGAGGTGCATCGAAGGTAGAAGATGTTTGTGATCGATCAAAAGCTGGCAGTCGTTTACAAGAATAATGGTGTGACAAGATGTTTTTTAGTAAGCCAGGGGTTCAAGGATTGGAATAAATTATCAAGAGAAATGATGAATAATTTACTAAAAACGCTGAAAGAATTTGAAATTGAATCAGTAGAGAAGGTGAGAGTATGTGGGAAAAAGAAAGATAAAAATGGATGCGTAGGGAAATTACCACTGGAGAGCGCGCTCAATCGCAATTAAATTAAAACAATTAAGGCAGCTGAAGGATGCGTGTGAAGCCAAATATTAAGGTTGACAGTATCAGCTTAGGGGAGGAGAATCTTTGGAGGTGCGATAATGGAAGATTACACCTATCAAACTTAGTGGGATAAGGAAGACAACATGAGCCAGGCAAACAATAATTTATTGGATTAAGATGTAAATAAAGAATAGTATTTATTAGTTTATATGTTGGTCCGGCCAAAGGAATTGTATCGTCTGAACGGGAGTAGTGAAATACAAATATACAGCTAAATAGAAGAAGTTTTTAAGTTTCAACGCAAGTTGGATTCTCTTGCATCAATGTAACAAACATTAAAGTTGCATCGTGAATTGAATATATCAATAGACAATACATGGCGTAACGTATAGAACAATTGTAACACCTAGTCTGTAGGCGTTAACAGGGCGTTGGGGATTTCAACGCAAAAATACGCCGCTACAACGCTGGTGCTGGCAACACTAAACAATTTATAAGAAGCTTCTTTCAAGGCGTGCTATACGTAGTCAAATAAACAAGTAAGCGGCAGCGATCGATGCCACGTAATATGTAGCAAAATTTGCTTGAATCAATCTTCGGCACCAGCAAAGAATATTAAACTGAATGTTAATTAAGTTGCAAACAAATAAGATTATAATATTTTAAAACTGTTTAAAATTTAGTTTAATTTATTTTTATACAGTCATTTATCAACCTATTAAATTTGAAAAATAGTTTGAGAGCTTAATTGCAGTTATAGAATTGTACATATTGTAGAAATTAAATTATTACTTAAATACCAATTATTCAAACATTTAAAAATAATTATTTCTTCGAAAAACTGTTTATTTTCATATACGGTTCTTTTTCAGCGGAAGTAACCTTGGACTCCTTCGTTCAATGTTTAAAAAAATCCTCCAAAAGAAAATAAACTCCAACAAATCCAACCTGTATAATGTTCGATATAAAACGGTACAAACGGCGAGTATCTTTTCATTGCATTATCATTCCTTTTTAGCCATGCATTTTCAGCGCCTGGTATAGACTGTCAAATTATACAAATAAGCGTTACTGACACGGGGTTTCAAGCACCCGTGTTTTATAGACTGCCGATGGAAGTGGTAAAAACGATTTTAAGGCCACTAATTATGTCAACACACTACTGAAGCACGAACTAGCATCACAACTTTTTTTATTTTTCTTTCCTTAGGCATTTTCTGCTCGTCAGCGTCGAGGTCATTAGCGTACAAGAGGACTGGGAGCACGAGGGAAACATTCGGCAGCGGGCTCTTGAACGAACCAACAGCTCGCCGGAAGTTGTTTTCATTAAGTCCAGGAGAGGACTGGATACAAAGTGCAGGAAGCGCCCGAGCGTTAAATCCAGGCTCTGTGATTTCGTTACTCACACGGAAATGTGATACGTACGTTTGACCGTTAGTTTATTAGTAACTAGCTGATCCCCGCGACTTCGTATGCGTGGATTAAGAATTTCTTGCCAGAATTGAATATAGAAAGTTGTTGGTAGCGAAGTATTGGTCCCAAACAACACCGAGTCAGCATAATATGGCCAGAAAGTCATCACTATATCATTCTACCTTCGAACCTGTCTCTTGAAGAGAATCAATTTCCAACATATTTAAAAACAGAAAAACAAACGAAAATGAGGGCATGTGTGTGTGTGTGTGTGGGGAGGGGGGGGGTGTTAACTAAGGGCAGATTTATTTCAGCTTGGACTTCTCTTTTTTCTTCAGCATGAGCATCCGATCCTTGGATTCTAATAATTTTAGCAGCACGTGCTCTGCTAGAGCTACAACTAGGCCAGTTTACGCCCGCTAGGAATTTCAAGGCAAAATAAACTGGCGCCAGAAACATTTAAGCAGATACAAAGTAAAAGGACAGAGAAAATCGACATCTACACTAAATAATACTTTTTTACTCTAAACGAAATTTACTAACAAATTATACACTAACATATTGCGCTAGAAGCATAGTTCGAGCAGGCAACGTTAACATAACAGACTAACACACACATCCATCTCTCTGTCACCATTCGATAAATTCTCAAAATTTCGTGACAACAGCTGTTAATCATACCGAAAACAAAATGTCCTATACCCTCCCTACAGATTATCTTGTCAAATTACGTCAATATCGGTACAGGCATTTAGTTGTCAAAACTTAACAAAAGACAGAGACTTACTTCCGCATTTATAGTATTATTACTGCAGTCACACACACACTGACTGCGAATCACCCCTGAGGAATCAATATAACGTTAAAAGGTTTACACCAACAGCATTGCAAGACTACCTACGATTTGCCTCGCAATGCACCCCTAACTTTATGATATCTACAGTTTAACATTCAATCCGAATAACCGACGGCCCAGAAGTGACTCTTAGGATCAAAAACAATTTTTAAAAGTGTTAGCCTCCACGGGGATTTGAACCGGAGACAACGACCCAAATATTAGTAATCAAGCGCTTTAACCACTGAGCTACATGACCGCTGCACGGATAAATAGTACAGAGACCTCCATATCCAACGCGTCTGTCTATCGCCGTTCAGTAATTTTTCGAAATTATAAGACAACATGTATTATTTATACAGATATTTTTTCAACCAAATGTAGACAGTATTTTTCTCCTTGCTTCAAAAGGAAAAGTGTGCAAAGTTTCATCGATATACAACGAAAACTGTGGATTTGTATGAAGAACAAACAAACATACATACATTCATCTTGATATATATATAGATAGACAACAAAGGTGAAATGTGGTAGTCTGCGCTCGCAGTACAACATCTACGACAACAGCATCTCTGTGACAACTCACACTCACTGCCGGAAATGCAACAGTATCGCTGGCTGGAAACTAAAACAATCCGCCTAGTGTGCAAGCTAACGATGAAGTTGTGTAACCAGTCGTCAGCAGGGGATACATCAGCCTGAAACAGCCCTGAGGAACACCCCCAAGTTTTGTGCCGAAACGTTGGCAGTAACTACGTCATTGATGCAGTGTTAAACCAGCAAAGTATGAGGAATTTTACAAAGGTGAAAGCATTGCAGGTTATCAATTCCATGAATATTGTTGGGAAAGTGCTTTCCAAACTTGGCGCCAATGTCAGCTGGATCTGATAGAACACAAAAACGTATTTAACGGCGTTACGACTGGGTACAGCCATTTTCGATATTAAGGTATTTTGCACACATATATGTCAAACACCTCCAGCGTGGGGAACCAATCGCGTCTATCGGTCGCATTTGTTCTGAAACGAAGTGATAACAAAAAAATTGTGTGGTTTCATTAGTGCTGGTCAGTATTAACGAGTATGCTGGGGGAGATAACGGGACAAATTCATCGACAGTGGCAGTTTCACAAGTAAAGCTCCGAATGCGACGTCCCCCGTGCAATTAAAAGGTATTAGGGGCCATCGTATCAGGGGACAGGGCAGGTGGCGGACACCCGTTAGGGGTATTACGAGTCCATCGGAGCGGGCCTTATCGCGACCTGCCGCTGACAGATGCTAAACCCGTCCCCGGAACACAGACTCCACCTGTGACTGACAGCAGCACTGCCTAAAATACCTGCCCAGGTTGAGCTGCTGCGCTGTCCACAGGTGCTGCAGGGATAAACACTCTTAATATCGATTATAAATCTATGAGAAATGATTACTGATAATACAACTGAATTTTTGTATTCGCTCGATTATTGTTTTTTTGTTTGTTCGTTCGTTTGTTAGTTTGTTTGTTTATTTGTTTGTTTGTTTGTTTGTTTGTTTGTTTGTTTGTGGTTTTATGCCTCGTCTACGTCGAGATCATTAGTGGCGGGAAAAGACTGGTGGCAAGAGATGGGAAGAAATTTGGCCTTGGCCTTTCGGAAGAGAATTCACCTGTAATGATTTGGGGAAACATGTAAAACTCAAATCTAGATGGCCGGACGGGGATTCGAGTCAGAGACCTCCCGAATGCGAGGTCACGTTTATTGGTTTTCCGAAGACGCTTCATTTCACTGAAATATCTTCAGTGGTTTATCTGTTGGACGTGTGAGTATGTCATGGTTATGCTACTACATTTTTGTACATCCAAAGTTACAATATTGAGTTATGACCAACTTAAGTTTTCTATTTACATCGGTTTGTTTCTACACTTTCTCCTCGCCATAAGTGAATTCAGCACCTCGTACAGCAGGTTATTATTTTATTTATAACGTAATTTTTTATTGCATTCCACTGTTGTGTGGGGTTTTTTAGTTGGTATATTTGTTTTTTCTCTATAGTGTACAAAAGCGGTATGATTGTGCTTTGTTTCTTGCCTCTGATCTGTTTTTACGAAGTAAAGGTAAACATACCGACCGAAAAACTATGCACAACAGTACAGTGCAGTGTAATGAAAATTCACGTGATAAGTAAAACAACACAGCAAAACACGACCTGCTGAAATAACTGACACAGAGGAAAAAGTGTAGAAACAAATCAATATAAACAAAAAATTAAATAATTAAAATAATAATTTAAAAATACAACTTTTGACGTACAATAGCGTAAGCATAGAATGTACACGCATCCAACGGGTAAGTCACTGAAGATTCTTCGGTGAAATGAAGAGAAACGCATCCGGAAAACCAATTAACGAACGAATATAAAAATTCATTTGCTATGGCAGTCATCATTTGACATTGATTTATAACTGTTATTTGCTACTGAAGAGAATAATCCACAGCTTCCAACTATCGTTAGTACCTTTTTAATTTGTTTATACAAATACAGGAAAACTGCCATTCAAGTAGATCTACATAAATATTTTTTGTTTTCTAATTTTGTTGTACACACCCATTTAAAGAGAGTGTTCTGTGATTTGCAACATGTCACAGTACATACACATGATACGTAATACCCACATAATAAACTATTATATGTTACAAGATATCTAAGTTAACATACTGACATAAATAACTGTGGACCTAGCGTGGTGGGGGAGCGGTAACGCTCTGGCCATACGAGAGCAAGCGGGTTCGAATCCCCGTCCGGGCATACAGATTGGGTTTTCCATGGTTTCCCCAAATCACTCCTGGCAAAAGCCGGGATACGTTAAATTACCGAATTCCTTCCCTTTCCTTGTCCCCAGTCACATTCCGCCTCTAATGACTTCGACGTCGACGAGAAGTAAGGCCATAAGTTAAAAAAAAAACCACAAACTGCATTTCTTAAAGTTCATAGCATATGAAATTAACAGTTGTGTATAAATTCCTGGCTGAAGTATAATGAGTTTGAAATAATTATAAATTTTCAGTTTTTCTGTGAATATAAGTCTATGTTAGTTAACTATACACTGTTTTTATACTCTCAGGAAGGCCCTTTAACAGAAGTACAACAGATTAATGTTAATAACTATTTTGTTAATGACAACTATCTAAAGAATTCCATGAATGTTATTTCTATTCCTCGTATGTAGTTCGTTTACCTGAAAATTCTATATCAAAAAGTGAATAATTTATGTGAAAATATGTAGAAGGAATAAATATAATGAGAACTTATTTCAAGAATACTGAGCTTCCTGCCACATCTCTGTAAGATGTTACTACCCCACACTTTAACCAAACCATGGTTTTTAATTTAATTTAATTTGATTACAGCGCCAATCATCAAAGAAAAGCGAATAAAACATTAAATTACAATCAATATTTGAAACAGCTGTACTTGAAGTTCTGCCAAGCAAAACAAAAGATAAGGCGTTTACTTTATAATTCTTCAAATATTACACTGTTCATTGCTTTTGAAAATCCGCAGGCAAAATAAGAAAGCAGACCAGCATCATAGTTACTTGCCTGCTTGCTGGACCATGTTAACATACCAGTAGCTGGGAATGTGGCCTTGGCTGGATGATACACTATGGTGGACAGCCCTAAATGCTCCGCCGCTACTAATTCCGGTTTTTAAAGGACTCGAGGCAAGGAAGCGCCTTGTAACTGATTATGATGAGCAGGCAACATCGGGAGGAAAATTACAAAACAGTTCGTACGTCAAAATATTTTTAAGACGACCACTTTATTAATACGGTATGAAGAGAGCGAAGTTGGATGAATTTTCAGAACATTAGTATCAGAGGCAAGATTCGCCAAGATATATACGAAAGAGTGATTACATTAAAGATGCACAGGAACTGATGACAGAAAAAGTCTACTTACGTGTCTGATAAAGTTAACTTTCACTTGTCACTGGGTAGGCCTAAGGGAGCGTGCATAAACCACGTAGCTCCATTTTGGCCTCCTGTGAACCCCCCTCCCCCCCACGTAGCCCGACGAGGATATTGCCTCTAACCCCCCCCCCCCCCCCACGTAGCACGTAGCTTTTTTCCTTTTTGATTCCAGAAGATATTTTGTGCTGTTTTCTCTTGTCACACCATTTTAAATAGATAATTAACTGTGGGAAATAAGTATTCACATGCTGTTGTGGGTTCTGTTCCTCATTTTAACTGTGAAAAATGTTATGAAAGGAAAGCTACGTGGCCTGGCTCGGAACCCCCCCTCCCCCCACGTAGCCCAACGTAGCCTTCCAGCAAACCCCTCCCCCCCCTGGACCGAGCCACGTAGTTTGTGCACGGTCCCTAAGCGGTAGTAATAATAATAAAAGCAACTTGTACCGTTAGAAGCATCCCGTCGTGGTTCCACATTTAGCTACAATATCCTTTCATAGATATCAGCCCTTTTTAGAAACCTCTTCAAGAATTACTACCTGGGTAATTGTTGCTGTGATGTAACCCAGGAAAAGTGTCCGCAGAATATTAGCACTTGTGCCGTAACCGCAAATTTTTCCAAATATTTTAAATTATTTGCTGCTGAACTTTAGTGACAGAGAAGAACGACATGAAATCATTCCACGCTTAAAAGTGACAGAGTGAATACATTGTCCGCACACATTCGGAGCTTTCCTACTTTGGCCTCCATCAAAGATATTTTTCTTTTGTTTTATTTTTTGCTCATTTCAGACTATTCAACCAGTCACTTAATATCCAATTTACTCGCAGTGTCGACTGGAGCTATTACTTGTGATTCTGTTACTGTGTATTGTAACAGTTTAAGTCTTTGTATCTGATGAACTCATTGCGTTTGTTAAAGATAAGATATTTAATTATCACAGAAGTGAAAGCCATCAAAGGCAAGAGCAAGAAATTTTGTTGATTACTCGGCTGCAGGGAAAAAGTTTGTAGTTTCATTACAAGAAGAATTTATATGCGTCGGTCTAGTTAATTCGAGATAAAAGAGAATTCTTCAGTACGGTAGAGCCACCTTGACGGAAGAAAGGTACGTTTAATTTTATTTGTAAATAAAAAGTAAGAGGAAGATCATATTTTTTGAACACAATTTTGCGCACAACCTTGGAAGAAGGTCTGACGCAGTTATATTACTGGTTGCGTTTTTCTTCCCTCAATCTTAGGGTTTTATTGGTAAACAGTAGTGGTTCATAACTGGCGCCTTTAAAAGTAATTGAGTGTGGACTTGTGAAATACTAGCTTCGACCGCGTTCGACTCACATTTTGCAGATGCAAAAAAAAAAAACTAACAAAAACTTCGTGATGATTTGCCCTCATATCAAACAGAAGAATTTAGTTTCTAATAATTTAAATTGGCATGTTAAATGACATCATTTCAGAAAGAAGACAGAATGGCGGTTCACGTTTTTTAAGACATTTGAGATTGATTCCATTGTTACAGGAGGGAACAGTACGAATTGTAGAGGAAACTAGGGAGCAAGCTGAATATATGAAACAGATAATTGAGGGCGTAGGTTGTAAGGGGTATGTTGAGATGAAGAGGATAGCACAAGTCAGGAAGAGATGTAGGATTTCATAAAACCAGTCAAGAAACTGATGACAGCAAAACAAAAGTAGTGTGAAAACGGGCGCATTTGTAACCCACTTCAATAAAACTTTTTCTGCAATAATAAACCAAGACTTCTGTTTCTATTTAAGTTTTATTCCCTGCACTTACTTTCTTTAAATCCCGATAATAATTTGTAATCACCCTTTATTTCAATCGTAACTGTATGTAACAAATAATGAGATCTTCAGTGGAAAGGCGTAGTCGTTAAGGCGTGTCGCAGCAAAGGGAACAATTTCATCGGATGCGCTTCGTGGGCACGAGCCTCTGCTCCTTGTTTTACTTTCGTGTTCGAGACAGTGAATCGAGGCTTGAATTCGCCGCCTACTTATCTGTGCTTCCAGTCACGTTTGCCTGGCCACAAAACCTCGTCATTTGGCTACGGCAAGTCACCGCTTCCACTTACGACCGCAGAGAATTATTTCCGGTGGCTCACAGCCCGGCTCGGCTCTGTATCGCGACAGCTGCGGTTGATTAATCCACTTGGTAGCATTAGTCAGGAATTCCTGCAGGTTCTGTAACATTATTTTTACAGCGTTTTCAGTGCCGCAAAAACTTAAAAGTTTAAAACATTTTCTGGAGTTATATTTTTGTATTACTATTCTGATAGCTTTACGCCCTTTCGACGTCGAGTTCATTAGAGACGGAAAAGGACGGGAGTCTTTTCGAAGGATCCATCGTGACGTTCCTTTGGAGTGAGTTTGGTAAACCACAGAAAAACGAAATAGGATGGCCGTAAGGGGATTCAAACCTGCGTCTTCCCGAAAGCGAAGTCAGAGCATTTCCACTAACCCACCACACTCGGCCGTGACATAAAACTGAGGAAATGTTTTTATTCCAAAAAAAGATAA
Organism: Vandiemenella viatica; assembly: GCA_031002005.1. Lineage (NCBI taxonomy): Eukaryota > Metazoa > Arthropoda > Insecta > Orthoptera > Morabidae > Vandiemenella > Vandiemenella viatica. The sequence continues at coordinate 141,951,052 of JARYHS010009186.1, read as the reverse complement.
GTTCGTCTTTGATTTCACTATTAGAGCGACTAAGACTCCGGAAAAAAAATATTTGTCCTGATCTGTAAGATAACGCAGGATGAGATGAAGTCAATTGACTGTTTGCGGCTTCTAAATGTAACGCAACTATACCCCACCGTCTCAATGCAAGAAATATGAAAACTTAATTTTTCATATCAAAACCCATGGTTCACGGAACTTTACAGTGAAATAAAAAGACTATCGGCTTTCTCAGACTTAGTTTTCAAAGAATGGAAACTTTACTTCTAATATTTTTTTTTAATATATCTTAGTCATTAGCGTGAAGCGAGTCTATATGATCAACAGATAAATATGTTACTGTTTTCATCCATGACGGCAAATTCCTGAGACCATCTCAAGCCATACTTTAGTGAAGAATGTCAGCGATTCCATTAATTTCTTTCAAGCAACCAAAAATTAATTTCGGTGACGGTTTCATTAACTCTTTAGACAGCGGGAACGAATAGTAAAATGATTGCGATGAAAATGGCTTAGGAAATAGGAATTTTGGGTATGAAAATAATAACTAAAAATCAAAATCAGTGAGTGGCTGATGTCTCATTGGTTAAGGCGTCTGACTGAAGATCGAAAGATCCCCGGTTCGAATCCTGGTCTCAGCTGCCATTTTCAAAGGGTATTAAGCCAACCTTCACCTCCGCGGTTCGGATTCCATGTTAAGCAGTAGGTCCCCAGTAACTGATAAGATTACCGAGTTTCTTTAAGGCGGCTACAATATAACCATTGTAATCACAGGACACCGCATCAAATCATTACAAGAGAGACGGCAGGTTTCATACCAGCTTTTCTGCAATTTACTGATTGTAATGTATAATAGAAAGAGAGAAAAGCTGTAAACGAAGTGGAAATACAGGTATGAATCAGGTAGTATGAAATTTTACAAAAACACTGTTTTGTCAACATACTATATAAATAAACAGTTTGTAGGGCATCGAATGGTTTAATACATAAAAACGCGTATGATAAACGAATAATTTATTTTACTCGTAGTTGCGTTAGTCAGAGAGAAAACAAAAAAATTACCATTGGTTTAAATTATACGAAAGTTATTTCATCCACTAACGTTAGAGATGACCGTATAGAAATCTATTTGGTGAGATAACATTTAAATATTGCATTAAATATCGAGCCCGCCAGTGTGGCTCACTGGAGGTACAGCGGCCCCGGGCACATGCCGACTGTCCTTACTACGGTTTCTATGCGGTTTTACGCAGCTACCAAGACGAATGCTGGGACGGGTCTTATAAACAACACGTTTCACAAACAAAACATGCACTTATCAAACACAGAACATAGTTACACATTTCGCAGGCAGATTACAGCACTTCACTCGCATTAGTACATTAACTACGTGAGGTGTTTTTCCGGAATTCCGGAACCGCCCCCCCCCCCCTTCTGGTGAGACTTTATGATATGTGGTCGGACCCCCCCCCCCCTCTAAAATGACGTGAGATTTTGACCTCCCTACTAATCGACCTCATGCTTCCAAGGGCGGTGAAACGCCCACACCCCCAGTTTTGGACAAAATATCCCCCTAAACTCGACTTTCGCGTCATTTGTAGATTTTTTTTTTTAAAAAAAGAAGCTCTACAATCCCACAAGAATTTCAAAAAACCTCACGTGCCCCCCCCCCCTCCCACTTGGTGAGGGGTTTTGTGAGATTTCGCCGGACCCTCCCGCAATGCACCTCACGTAATTACTGGACGCCCCTTACAAGTGGAGGCCGCTAAATATAAAATTCATATTCAATTCATACTGTCTGTAATAATAGCTCATGGGCAGAGGTGTAATCTGGCAAAGCGGTAACATGCACTACTCTCGAGAAAATTGACATTGAAGTATTGCGTTCTCTGTTACGGAGATTTAAAGGGACGCGTGGCGCAGCGAGCGAGCTCCCCGACTCATAAGCCCGGAGTCTGCTGTTCGAAGCTCGCTACTGGCAAGTTTTCGTATTTACTCAAATGTGTGTACAGGTAATTCCCGGCAATCAGTTTCAATAATTATGCATATAATAAACTTTTAAATGCCTTAGGTGGTGAAAAAAAAGACGCTTTCGAACTTCATTGTGTTGTTTTCAAACAAAGTAATATTTAAAAAATATAAAAATGTGCTGCGTAAGGTATGAAACACAAATATCGCTTCTCCAACGTTACAGTTGAAAGACAGATGTTCATTCCCGCACCAGGGGACGGGAGGATTGATACGAGAAGCCGCCGGTTTTTTTCACAACAAAAGGCATTTTTTTTCATTTATTTTGTTGGCATTTGGGCTTGTACCCATACAGCCACCTTCGGTTTACAATTTAACATCTCATATTATCAATATAACAATAATAATATCATGCAGTTGGCTCTTTTCATTATACAGAATAACATCAATAGAATACCAATAATAATTACATGAAATTACCATTTTCGTTTTACGCAAGAACATCAATAATATAACAAAGGTAGATCGTGCATTAGAGCATTTAAAAAGCTTATTATATGCTTAATTGCTGTCACTGATTGCCGCAAATTATCTGTATACATATTTGAATAAATAAATTTAAAAAAACTTGCCAGCAGTGAAATTCGATCCGGCGACGATGGGCTTATAAGGTAGAGAGTTTGCTCGCTGCGCCACTTGACGTATACCTAACGTAGAAAGTATTTGAACGCAACGGAATATTTCAATGCCGATTTTCCACTTAAGGCCTACTCCTCTGGCCATGAGCTTTAATTACACGCAGAATGAATTGAAATTTTACAATTGGTGGCCCCCGTTGTTAGTACGACCTGGAATGCTTCGCTTCAGCAATAGAATGCGGTCGTAAAACAAAGAGGTCCAAATTTGACCATGACAAAAGACAAGCAAAACTGATCGGAGGCAGCAGACCCCAATAATCTTGGGAAAAGCTGGTGAAGAAGAAAAAGATTGCATTAGATATCAAAGATGCTTCTAATTGTAGGGATAAAAGTTGGAAAGAAGGCGCAAACGATAAAAGAGGAAGCAGTTATTGGCGTGAGGGATGTTTCCAGTTTAGTGAGCCTACAGCTTTACTTTATTTATGTGTGTACTGAAATTGCCTGTACTTTTAGAATGGGCAGTTATCATAAACAAGGCACAGGCACCAGAACATGGCTATAGGAAATGCGATGTACTGTGAAATAAAAAATTGTTTTGGTGCGAGAGGACCCCAGGGACGCATCGAAGGCACGTGACAATGGTTGCAGCGCCTCGTCCCCCAATCAGCCGTCGCTCCTCTCCCGTCTGCAAACACTGATTTGCGAGAGGGGCGGACTGGTCCGTGTTCCACATAATTAACGGTGTTTGCTCAAAACATTGACAGCGTGCGCGCGTGTCAACACCGGCTACGGCTTTTAATGAAATAAATCAACAGGCCGTCCGGCTCGGTGCTTACCCAAAACAGTGACGGGGTCCGTTTTTTGTCGCCGCTCTCGACGTGCGGTGGAATAACTTCCCAGATAATAGAAACAGTTATGTCAGGTGCTACCTTCTCGCTGCCTTACGTTAATACCCTTGAGTTTTTGCTCGGTAGATCGGTAGAATTATTTATTGCAGCACATGAGTTACTCGTGAACAGTGATGACGTATTCGACACTGTGGAATCTCTGGTAATGATAAGGTGTAGCACGCACAGACAGACATCGGGAAACCTGGTGGGTAGTCTTAAATTCGCACCACTCGACGAGGAGCGGCGAATTCGGGTTCGAACCTAGAACAAGGCATGGCTATCATTTTGAGGAGTTTATGATATAACTTCTAAGACATTAAATATCTTCTTACAATTGTATTCTACAATTTTTAACGTTTAAACCTAATTTGACATTGGCGTGTATCTGACAAGCGGTAATCTACATCTACATGTAGATATATACTCTGCAATTCACAAAATTGTGGGTGGCAGAGGGTGCTCAGCACCAAACCTAATCTCTTTCCAATCCCTAATGGTGCGAGGGAAAAAAGAATTCATATGTATAAGAATCAGAGCGGCGCCTTATTTCACTAAATTTATCTTTCCTGTCATTCCGACTCAAATAGTGGACGAAGTATTTCACTACACTCGAGGGTGAAAGTGGGAGTACACATGTTTACCAATAAGTTTATACGAAACGTGCGTCGTCTATTCACCAGAGACTCCCAGCCTAGTCTACTAATCAGTTCTGTGACGCTTTCATAAGGACTATAGCAAGCGGTCACGAATCAAGTGGCTCTGTACCAGTTCTGTCGGTTCAAGGAATTTATAGTTTACGGCTATTTACTAACATTTAACTACGTGGGAGAACGCCGGTCATCCAGATTTCAGTATCCGTGGTTTCTGGAAATTATTCCATTAGAATGCCGGAATTGTTCCTTCAAAACGCAACGTCAAAATTCCATCCCTTTCCTTACGCTCCCTCCCCCCCCCCCCCCAAAAAAAAATTATTTCAAATTTCAATAATATAACTTTCCTTAAAATTTATCTCACTGCTATCATTTGAGGTTTACGACTTACTTAAATTTTGCCGTTTTAAGTTGTAATTTATTGCTAAAATTTTTAATGCTTTTGTTTATTTATGATACTTTCAAATTAATAATTTTTGTTATTTTCTCGCCCATAACATGAGGTTGGAGTACAGCAGAAACTACTGCGATAGAAACTGGAAGGATCTTGCTAAAGAACAGGATAAAGCGCTTAGTATGCAGAATCTCAGTTATGCTTTACTAGAAAAAATGACTGTTTTTCTGACCCGTAGGTATCGCGATAAAATCCCATGATATGACTTTTCTGATGCGTAAGAACCATTATAAAAATCGCCCCATACGTCTTTAGTTAATGACAGAATGGCGCAGGTAAGTGAGCTGTGGGGAGCGTTCTGGCTGCCGAGCGGGAGTTATTGATGTGTTTGCCGAGAGATGAGGCTGGCAGTATTGACTGAGGCGTCTCTCGGATGTGGGCGAGCACGTCGGCAAACACCGCCACGGAGCTCTCATTTTTCGCTCGAGTCAGTCTCGGGAGGATTTATCCGCAAAGCGAACCGGAGCTGTCTCGAACACACACATGCTGAGGTAGAAGTAGCAGCTCCCGCAAATCTTTTATGTCATAGGGAACGTGCACAAACCACGTGGCTCGGTCCAGGGGGGGGGGGGAGGGGTTGGCTGGAAGGCTACGGTGGGCTACGTGGGGGGGGGGGGGGCAGAGCCAGGCCACGTAGCTTTCCTTTCATAACATTTTTCACAGTTAAAATGAGGAATAGAACACACAACAGCATGTGAATATTTATTTCCCTCAGTTAATTATCTTTTTATATAATTTACAATCGTCTGACGAGAGAAAACAGTATAAAATGTCTTCTGGAATCAAAAGGGAAAAAATCTACGTGCTACGTGGGGAGGGGGGGGGGGTAGAGGCAAAAGCCACGTAGGGCTACGTGGGGGGAAGGGGGGGTTCACAGTAGGCCAAAATGGAGCTACGTGGTTTGTGCACGCTCCCATTCTGCTAGAAACACTTACAGCTATATTATTCCCAGGAATCTTTTAAAGAACTTATTTAGCAACCGCATCATTGTTTTGGTCATCACATAGGAGGCGCACTAATATATTTAATCTTGGTACTTTCCAAAAAATATTAATATAAATATGTAAGAAGCTGGAAGTCGAAAAACCTTCAGCGAGGATGTTAAGATATATTTGCGAGCCAGAGATAACGGGCATTTCCAGCTGTATTGATGTAAATAGATAAAAAAAAAACACACACACAATGCTGGCTTTTCAAAAGCAGGTTAAAGTTCTTTAAAAACTCCGGTCTTAAGCAAAGTTCGAAACTTGATCTCCAGTCAGGCATTTCATCAGCTACCTTCAGTAAGGCACTTGGATTTCTTATTTTTTGTCACAGCGATACCAAATTTTTTTTAACTATATTTTTCGCATACACGTCCGGTATTTATGACGGTTTTTCATTTGTGAAATCTAAGCTTTCTGGATCTCACGCCCTTATTCTCATTTTGGCAGTTGTGATACAAGAGAATTTCGTTTCTCAAAAATACAGTTATCCTCCTATTTACATAAATTTCATGGTTCTCGTTATCTTAAAGAGTGATTGTTTAAGTTACATCAAATACTGTGTTCAGTACGTCTCATATCACTTCTGCCATAAAGATTCAGGTTTGTGTTTGTTCTAATAGTTTACTCCAACACTTTATTTAATGATTTTGCAGGTATTTTGTATATTTATAACCAACTATTACTGTTTAAAGTCATATTAAATTTAGCTTAAAACAGTGTTTTACGGAAGTAAAGGAGATTGCAAACAAATCACTTGAGCGATCACACTTGGAATATTGTGCTTCTCCGAGAGGCCTCCCATCAAAAAGATTTAACAGAGACATTAGGGAAGGTCCAAAGTAGAATTATCCAGTTGATGGCAGGTATTCATAGCTGGAGGGAAAACGTTAGTGTGATGTTGACGGGGTTGAGTTGGGAATGTCTAGAACACCGAAGGCGTTGCTCTCGTCATAAGTTAATCGAAAAGTTCATGTAAGATCTATTTCAGTATGAAATCAAACCCATTTTACTACCAGCAATGATCGATAAAAGTAGTTCAATTACACTGTTCTTAACTATTTACTATACATTATATGCGTATACATTGGTAGACACGTTTCTGTTTATACATCAAACTGCTCGATAAATAAATTCTTACGAACCGTCACATTTATTAGTCTGAGGTCTTTTGTAAGTCAAGTTCTGTAAGACTGGATGCAATAATTCTAGCTCATGCCTGAATACAATTATTTTATGATCTGTTTAACTTATTTTCCGTTAGTTTCAACCTTAAATTGACTCCGATGAATGCAGCATATGGTAAAAATGGAAGATAGTGGGGCAAGACGAAGGAAGAGATGATTGAAGAGGCAACATCGAATAGGTCAGGGAAGAATATTCATTAGAAAATTTAACCTTCTTCTGTGTTGATGCTGTTTAATTCTATTGTTGTACAAACAACAGACTTTGAGCGTGAATGTCGGGATTTTACTAAAAAGATAATGCAAAATCTAAGGATAGTAGAAATTAACAATCTTCCATAGTGACCGCAAGAAAAAGGAAACAATGAGGCAAATGATGCATATCAAATACAGTGTCATATATAAAGCTGAATGAAGGCATCTCATGTAGTTTCGGTAATGTAATTAAACTCGAGGTGGATCGATAGGCAAAGAAGATGCTACAGTATCAAAATGTTTGAAGAAGCAGAAGAGGAATATAACATCGATTGAGGGAACGTCAGAGGACATTCACGTGGGAGCAAAAGAAGAAGAAATATGGTAAGATCGAGGCTGTTAGTATCGGAGGTTCAACCGTTTTAACATCTATGAGAAAAATAATGTATCTGATGCAGTATCGAAGGAACAACAAGTAAAGCAAATGTGTTACAGTAGTTTAAAATAATTTTGCACACTTCATTTATTGCGCTAAAAAAGAGCGGTACGGCATCGGAGCCGACTTAGACCGAAGAAGACAACCTAGCTAACCGTCGATGAATCCTGTTAATTTACAACACAATCCGGTGGTACCCCGTGAAGATTTCATTGCAACCATATGCCGTAAAATCTCCATTCTGACTAAAATTTTTGTCTTCCTTGTTTGAGAACCGTCTTTAGTATTCAGATTTCATCTTATTTTCTCGCACTGATTATTTTGTAATCCACTCGGTGTAATTGTCTAGTTTTCGGGATTATGAATAGCAGTATTTGAGATATTTGTGTCATAGGCTCTGATGTAGCCATGAACAAAAGAATTTGGGGTAGGTTCTTTTTTTCCTGCTTTTAGCTAAACGATTCCTTGATGTAGAAGCCATTAAAATTGGGAAATGACGGGGAGCAACGAAGGGGAAGGAATTCGGCTGAAATCTGCATGGCCAGACGGGGATTTGAAACTACGTAGTCCCAACTGCCAAGCCCTAACGTTTACCACCACCCCACCGGGATCGGTAAGAAATCAGGATACATTGATAAAATCGCAAAACGTATCGCCGTCAGTCAGAACTAATCCTTTTTGGCTCATGAAGAATGAAGAGGCGCGTCACACTGTCAGGGACGGCAGTTTGAAACCATACTTCAAAAACTGAAAAGGAATTCCTGTATCTAGAAGATTTGCAGCTCGAGTCAAAGATGTTAGTGTAAGTGGGAATGCGGTGGGTTGTTTATGTGACCCTGTGAGGACTGCAGGTGTGCTGGGAGGTAAGCAAAGCAGTCTCAGATGCCTCCGCGAGTCTGCTTTCGGCACGCCACTCAGACGGTCAAACCGCAGAACCGCTCTGGCGCAACTGCCTCCCTGCGTTCACAGAGGCCAAGCGGAGCTTCACCGGTAAAGAGATTAATCCAGTCACGAACTATTGGCAGCAATCCATATCTGAATAGATTAGCCCAGCCTAACAAGCATAATGAGCAAAGGAATTTCTTAGGCTTTGATGGCACAGTGAAATAATTTCGGTTTGATGGGACCGAGAAGGGTGGTGTAACGGTTAGCGTTCTCGCCTCGCATTCGGGAGGACGGCGGTTCGAATCCCCGTCCGGGCATCCAGATTTGGGTTTTCCATGGTTTCCCCAAATCACTCCAGGCAAATGCCGGGATGCTTCCTTCAAAAGGCCATGGCCGAATTCGTTCCCATTCCTTGCCCCCATCCTTGCCCCCCATCCTTTCCCGTCTCTAAAGACCTCGATGTTAAAAAGAGACGTAAAGCAGTTACAAAAAAAAAAAAAGTTTAATGGGCAATCCGTTTCCATAGTCACTGAACTTAAAAGGAACTGCAGTTTTAAGTGAAATCCGAACCACAGAAAGGAACATAGAAACTGTTTTACAGAGTTGAACGCAATGTTTCTGGCAGCGAACAAACCTCTCAAACTGGTGGAAAGCATCTTAATCACATTGCTAACCTAGTAAACAGAGCAGATCAAAGGACCGCTACTGGCATACTTCACACAACGAAAAAATTCCAAAGAAGTAGCTCATGAATGTGTAGTTATCTGGGCTAGTGCGAGTCGAACCTCACGCATTTCGGGCTCCGTACCCTGTAATAGCCTAAACACGTATCTCGGACGGCAGCTGTCTGGCGTAAAATCTACGCCTTAAACATTTTTCTGTTCCGAAGGTTTCTAACACAGCACCTCGATGCCACTAATAATACAGTTTATTACAATCAAAATTTACTATAGGTACTTTAGAATCCAATAACTTCTAAATTTAGAGCTTTTTAAATATATATTTTAAAATCTGGCAAACTAACCTTAAAATAAATACGTATGCTTACTTCGCCCACAAATTAGTATATTAGTTGTAAATGCTTTTAATACTTGTCATTTAGTTATAGGATAAAGTCAATATTAAGAACTAATTCCTAGTTCCTAAGTAATAGCAATATTGAGATAGACATGATAACGAAACTGGTCTCAAAATGGCAATTCGGCGGACGCTAATGTCTTAATATTCCAATTAAAAAATAAGTAAAAAACTCTTAGTCTTCTACTCATACTGGGATAGAAAAAAACTATCGGCTGACTTTATTTGTGTGCCGCTCCCAAAATGTAATTTTGAATTTTTTTAAGTACAACATTCGGTTTTGGTTTAGAGCAACAAAAATAAAAGGAAGAATAGATAACTTGTGCAAATTTGAAGTCTAAAATTTATTTCTCTTACGAGCTAGAGGTTTTGACAGGCAATGGAATGCAAACTGTAGGTCCACTGTACCCAGTAGGACTGTCGGGTTAGCTTAGGATAACCTCGACAAAGGCACATGCGCCGCAAATTGAAACGCTGTCACACGGCGGCTTAGCTACCCTTCAGTGTCTCCCGGATAATAATGACATACGCATTGCTGTTTTTTTTTTCTGATCCGCCAAACTGGGAGCCCGTGCCACCAGCCTCCTGTCGTACACAGGTGCCCAGTGTGGATCATGGGGACGGAAGGACTTGTCTCTTGCCCAAATTAAAACCGGGTGGTTGTTAGACCCGGAGTATTTAACTTATAGGAGGGACAACTCAACTGGGCAGAATGAAATTGGGCTCCAAAACGTTGGTCTGACCATTGCTTGAATACGGTAGTGTAGTATGAGACCCACATTTTGGGTATCAAATACAGGAGTTGGAGGGTGTGCAAATAAGGGCTGCTAGATCAGTCTCTGGGAATTACCACAGAACACAATCAGAAAGTGATATGATAAAGGAGCTGGATAGCTACTCACTGGAAGCCAGGAGGAGGGTGAAGAGAATCATGGGAGTATACGAGACGTATACTGGTGATGAGATCGGTAGAAATATTGGTGGAAGAATTAGGAGAGTTGGATGGAACGGAAAAAATGAATAAGACCACAAATTGGCATTCGATTTAAAAGGGTGTGTGAAGATTTTCTTTCGCAGGTAAGGGGGTCAAGGATTGTAATAAATTCCGAAGAGAAATGACGAATAATTTACCAAACAAGATAAAAGAATATAAAGTTGAAGTTAGTAGAGAGAAAAAATAGGTGGGGATAGGAAAGGAGAAAGTTGGGTGTGTAGGGAAATTGCCACGGGAACTCCGTCCCATTTAAATTAAATAAAAAGAGAGATTGGGTTGCCGTCTCTCTGTAAAACGTGTAACTTATTGTGTTGAGTGTGATAAGTGAAAAGTGTTGTTTATGAGGCTGATATTGTGAACCGTCCCAGCATTCGACTAGACCAGTGTTTCCAACCTGTGGTCCACGAAGGTGGTCTGCAGGAACAACATTAAAAATTTAATTCTAACTGAACTAAGGGTTCAGATGTTATAACATAAATTATTAAACATTCTTCACATAAATTGGATACAGTAACCGTACTGTATAAGACTGAAAGAGATTATATAAGCCGCACGCCTATAAAACAAACTTTATAAAAGTTATGAATATTTCAACTACCAGGGAAAAATCGGCATTTCCAGTATACGAGAATATGACTGTATTGTTGCTGCAATAAAAAACGTTTTTAGCTGGAATCAGAGAGAGCAGTGTAACTTTAAGACTTAAGTTAATTACTGTTTTGCAAGTATGTAATGAGTGTAGGTATTAAAGGAAAGCGGTACGTGCCGATGACAATTAGTAGGGGAGGTGAAAAATTAGATCCATATAAGTTGCTGGTCCGTAGAATTATTTACGAGAGTTTAGTGAGATTGAAATAAACTGGCGAAGGTGACGGAGGGAAAACCGCAATCAGGAATGCCGGAATGCGGGAACCAGCACTCAAAACTAATCCCGTGAGCAGCGCCTTAACGCACAGAGCCATACTGGCGGGAACGAATTGCTAGTATAATTTTTTTTTAATGAAATGTGAGTGAAGGTTGAATGTGCATTTGTTCAAGTTACATCTGACTGCGACGACATAGGTAGAATATTATTTTCCCTCTTTTTGTTAAAAAGAAAAGGGATGAAACGCTGGATCCGCTAACCAGGGTTATTTCTGAGGGTCCAGCCAGTGGAGAGGAGGCAGTTTTTAGACTGTCTGGCACGCTAATGAAGCAGGAGTTAGTAGCGAGATGCGGTGGCCGGAGATGCGGTCCAGTGGCTGGCTGCGCCTGCGCGGTAGCCCGCCCGCCACTCTCCCACGCCGTAGCACGTGGCTCACGTGCCTTGCGGCCAGGGGCGCGACGTGGCGTGTACGCGCCCGCTCGCTTCTTATGGCGGCTGCCGACCGTCACGTACACTACTACCTGTGCTCTGTCGTCCGTGAAATGACCGCTGGCCTCTTACCTCCCTTTCTTCTTGCATCTTCCAGACAACAATTTCGTTGGCAAGTAGCACGCTGGAAACATTGTGGTTTCGCGGTTTTACGAGATAATCTCGTCAGTGGTCGGAATTTTGCCGACTTATCGAGTCTTGAAATTAGATCTAACTCGCAATATATCATGCAAAAAAATCAGTTCTTATAAAGTAAAAGTTCGATCGGCTCCAGAGGAGTACGCTCTACGGATTCACGGAGGTTGAGCTCTGTAATCCCCTCACGACCGGTCTGTGGGGGCGGATTGTAGGACGTCTATAAGAATTTTTTCGTGAAATTTTATTTATTTTACTTCATCAATAGCAACGCCAGATCTTCCAAGTACCATCATTCGGAGAGCAATGCTATTTTTTCGTGAAATTTTATTTATTTTACTTCACCGCCAGATCTTCCAAGTACCATCATTCGGAGAGCAATGCTATAATTATTGTTTACTGTCGTAAACATCCTCTTTTTCGATTTTAGATGTTGCCAAAATGAATGAACAGGCTCGGTCAGGTAAGGAATGTAATAAAGCGACTCGAATGCTCCTCTGCCAGAGCCATCACGGAACGCGACATAACCAAGCGTGGTGGGTGAGCGGTAACACTCTGGGATCATATTCAGGAGGACGCAGGATCGAAATCCCGTCCTGACTTGAATTTTCTGTGGTTTCCTAAATCACTCCAGGCAAATTCCGGAATGCTTCCTTCAGTTTCTTCTCGTTCCTTGTCTCCAGACCTTTCCAGCCTCTAATGACCTTGACGTCGACGAGGCGTAAAGCCAAAAAAAGGAACGCGATATGGACACTCTAAATACACTTTTTCCCATAAATTCGAAATAAATGTCCATCTTCTGAGGTAGTAGCAGATACTTTCTCTCTTTCACATCACACTGGTGGTAAGTTTCTCACGCGGGGTGTCTGCTACAAGGCGCCGCAGCTTTCCCCCAGCGGACATTACAAGGCAGACGAGAGTGTGTTCTAATCCGAGCTAGACCACTGGTTCGTGTCTCAGCTACTCGGCTGTGGATCGTCTGGAAGCCGGAAGGTCCATTTGCTATGCCCAGTCACGAAACGCCACACCGATTCCGACCGATACATCCCCACTCACTTACTGATTTCGCACGGCTTGTTTTTACTTATCTCAGAATCAGGATTTGAATCTCCGAACGGATACCGTCCCGAAGTACATTAACAATTCAGGTCCTGCACTCCGAAGAATCTCGCCAGCTATGCGTGAGAGATGGGAGAATAGGTCAGACATACTTATCAAAACTACAGCTCTGTAACTCACAGATCAGTAGCATCATATAGTCATATGTAAACAATTATGAAAATATAAAAAACTGAAATGTATACATACAAGCTTACCTGTTAATTCCAATACAAGAATGTCATTCAAAATATAATCTCCTTTCTCATATTTAGTCATCAGTTTCTCTCTTGCGCGTTGGTTTCAAACAACTCAGTGACATTTCATACACAAAAATTATAAATGCGAAAGTGACTCTGTACATCTGTCTGTTTGTTACGTTATCACGATTAAATTGCTAAACTGATCTTGATTAAATTTGACAAGGAAATACTATGTAATATTAGGAGACACACAAGACACTTTTTGACTATAAATAACGTATTTTGCCATGAAATTTTGAAAACTAGCCGAACGGTGACATACAGACGGAAAGTGTGTCTAAGTCTCTGTAATTTCATATCGATCGCTCAGGCTTTTTTTCCTCTTGCAGTCAATTTGTGTATATTCTGTTCATAAATCTCATCCACAGACACAACTTCATATATAGGATAGATGTTGATTTGCGCTGCATACGATGACTATCAGTAAGCTATTAAAATCCAGGGTCAGACACTTAATGTAGCAGGGATACACGTAGCAACGATGTTATATATCTTAGCTAAGGATAGTAAAACCAAAAACGTTGTGGACAAAACGGTATTGAGAAAAGATGTCCTCAGAAAGCGACGTAATTTTAAAGCACAAAAAAAAAATCTCACAGAGGAATTGTGGCAGGTAGTGTTCCACAGATAAGCCCACACCCAGTTACTTTGAAGCTATTTTTAAACATTTTGAAAATTGGTTCTCTTCATGCAACAGGTTCAGTGGTACAATAGTATGGTGATGGTTTTTTTTTTATTTTGCTTATGGCTTTACGCCTTGTCGACTGCGAGGTTATTAGAGACGGAAAAGAACTGAAGAGAAGGAGAAGAAAGGAATTCGGCCATGGCCTTTTGCAGGAAGCATCCCGGCATTCGCTGGAGTGATTTTGGGAAACCATGGGAAACCCAAATCTGTATGACCGGACGGGGATTATGGCGATAGCTTCCCCGTCATATTATCCCGTGATTTCTGGGTCACCTTTTACATAACTTACAGCATTCTATATCCAACTCAAGCAATGAAATTCTCAGTCCACGTGTACGAAGCAGCGGCTAATAGCTAATATGTAACACGTGTAACTGTCATCACATTCAAATAGACTGACTTTGTATCCGGTTCCAATGAAACATCTTGCAGTATTAAAACACAAAAAAGTATATACATACTCCTGGAATATCACTCAGTCGAACCTAACTATTACATTATTTTAATGTTAACAACAGTACGCTGAGGGAATCATATTTTAGTTGCTTCCATCATACTAACTTTTGGATAAATGACTTACTAACGTTATCAATATTGGCGCTGAGATAATATAAATAAAACTCTCAGGGCCACTTTAAAAATGGGAGCAGCTTTCAAACAATGTTTTCGTGCAGTTCCCTGCTAGTAATACGATCATCGCCTGTTTAAAAAACAATTGCCAGTTTAGTATTTACAGTACGCAATGTCGAACTGGTTTAAGATGATGAATATAGGATGCGCTGATTTCTATACCATCTATGCCGTCGTTTTTACGTTTTCAGTGTAAGCAAAAAGTTATAATTACGACTTTAAATATTTTCCCGTCAATAAAATTACATACACAGGTCACCATTACTACTCGTTCTAAAGACGATATAACTCTGTTTTTATTTAATTGTTGATTCTTTTAGATAAGCTCTTTCCGATAAATCAGTAATAGAATTTCTTTTCATTATACGAGTAGTGCGGCGGGTAGTCGAATGTGAGTCTGTGCTTTCTTCTCCCCACGAATGGCTCTGGCACGCTACCAACGTTCTAGACAGTAGCACATTAGTTCGATTAAGTTAAAGTCGGCAGTGTGAGTTACGATTTCAGCATGTCAACCTAATTTCTTCAAATTCTTATAACAGATGTCGCTTTTTGGCTCTGACAGAGTCAGCTGTTTTTTTCTTATTTATTTTCGGCTCTTCGACATGGAGGTCATTAGAGGCTAGAAAGGACTGGGGCAAGGGACGGGTAGGAATTCAACAATGGCCTTCTGGAGGAACAATCCAGGAATTCCCTTGGAGTTATTTCGGGATATTGTGCAAAATCGAAATCTGTATGGTCTTACGGGTATTCGAAACCGCGTCCTCCCGAATGCCAAGCCTGAGCGTTACCGCTCACCCATCATGCCCCGTCATAGCTGAGTACTCTGCACGCCTCACATTCTTTAAGTATTTGCAGTACTCTTGCACCAAGGTAGAAATCTACACAGTATGTGAAAAGCCACTCTGCAATTTGACGGGTAGAATGGTACCTGCCACGAGTAGTGAGCAAACCGCAAGTAGCGACCATCGGTGTTTTTTCAAGGCTCGCTTTACGGCGGTTTCGTTTTAACCTGAAATACAACCGGCTTATACTGCTTCCCCCTCGCCTTCGGTTCCCAAAGGAAATATTTACTCGGACGAACAAATTAGAGGATAGCGACAGCATTTACGAGCGTGCGGAGAGGTGAAATTCATTTCTCGCGGCCGACCGCAGTTCGGCGGGGAGCAAAGAAAGGCGGTGGTAATTAGTTTTAGGGCGAGCGCCGGCATTAGCTGCGCCAGGCGGCCGCTGTTGACACAGCCCGTAAGCTCTTTACGGGACGCCAAACAGTTTTACTAACGATTATTTTGGCGGGCGTTACACGGCTGGTACGAAGGCTTCGAGGAGACGTGGGCGGAGGGGTGGGCTGACCAGCTACACCGGACAGAAAAATTCAGGGGCAGGGGAGAGCTGCCCTGCTAATTCCGCAGTCCATTACGTGCTTCGCTCGGGGAAACGGCTTTGTTCCCTGCCCGTGCGGTTTCATTTGTATTCCAGCAATGGCGCCGAAACGTCACCGGATTTGTGAGTCCATTTCAATTAGTCCGCCGCGTATGCACATACGCGGAGACAGGCCGCGCTCGAACTGCTAATGCGCGACACTGGGGACTAGCCGCAAAATTTCGCTGTCACAGCTGTTAGCCATTTGTCCACCTGCAAAAAACGGAGGTCAATGGACGGAAAATAAACGAGGCGACGAGAAATGAAATGTGTTTGTTGGACTTCAGCCCAGAGCGAGAGTAAATTTTTTGCCTATTGAATTTTTTTTATTATTATTTTACGCCTCGTTGACGTTGAGATCGTTCGAGGCTGGAAAGCAATGGAGAACGTGGCCAATTTGAAGGAATCATCCCTGCATTTTCAGGAGTGATTTGGGGAAACCATGGATAACCCAAGTCTGGAGTGGATTCGAACCCGCGTCCTCCTGAATGCAAGGCCAGAGCATTACCACTCACCCATCGCGCTCTGTTTTGTAGTTCCTACTCAATATTAATATGCCACTATACTCGGCTTATGCGAATTTTTTGAGTGGATTAATGTTATCTGGTAACTGTATGCAGCAATTGGTTTTTTTTATTACAATTTTTCACCAGAAAAAAAATTACAACAGTTAACTGCAAAACGCCTACAACCTCATGAAATACCAAATGTTGTATTGATGTTCAAGATTTTAAAGAAATCAGGTCTTATGTATCGAGATAGAAGAATACAACCGATAAGAGAATCAGGTGGCTATAATAAGTAAAATATTGATAGATATGCGTCAGTTAAAGAGGGTGTGTGACAAGATTGTAGTCTATCCCTGATAATTTCGAGTGCAATGAAATACTTCTTCCGCCAACCTATTTAGGTCGCAATGACCGGAGGGATAAGATTAGAGAAATAAGATGCCGTACTGATACTTATATGTATTCCTTCTTTCCTCGCACTATTCGGGATTGGAATGGGCGTGTTTAGGATTGGTGCTTAGCACCCTCTGCCACCCACAATGTTTGTGATTTGCAGAGTATGGATGTAGATGTAGATAATATTCAACTTGCATGTAGAGGAAGCAATAAAGTCAAAGAAAAATTTGAACGCCTTATAAGTGTTCAAGGAGAAGAAATTAATGTGCTAAGATCTGCTGATAACATTTCCTGTTAGCAGAACAGACTGAAGATCTCGAGAAGTTACTGAATGGCATGAACAAATTACTGAAGGAAGCGTTTGGATTAAATATAAACCAAAGGAAAGAAAAAGTGATGAAATGAATAAGAGTTGATACCAATAACAGTACATTAAATATAAAAATGAACTCACTTAGTTAGAAAGTAAAATTAAAACTGTTGGGCGAAGCAGGTATGATGTTCCAAGTAGCACTGGCGAAAAGAGCCTTCTTGAAAAATGGAAATCATTTAGTTTTAAATATTGATCTAGGACTACGAAAGAAACTTTTAAAATTCTAGGTGTGGAGCTTAGCACTATAGCAATGAAACTTGGGCTTTAGGAATACCAGAAAGAAAGAAAATTGAAGCATTTGAAATGTGGTGCTATAAAAGTAGTTTTTTGAAATGATTGGTGAAGAAAGAAGTTTGTGGAAGAGTCTAACAGAAAGAAGAGACAGGCTGGAGGGTCATATTTTGAGACATGCGGGATTTGTTTGGAGGGAACAGTCGAAGGAAAGAATTGTAAAGGAATACAGAGATTAGAACATATAAGCAGTTAATTGAGGACGTGGGTTGTAAGGGGTATGTAGAAATGAAGAGGCTAGCACAAGATAGGATGGGATGGAGGATTGCATCAAACCAGTTGAGAGGATGATGACAAATAATAATAATAACAGCAATAACATGGGTTTACTACTACGACTTCACACGTACAGCTGCCAACTGTAATCATTTTACAATGTACTATTAAAGCTATCTGTTAAAAGATGGTTAACGGGCATTGTTAACCAATATTATTTCATTCTTGTTATATACCAGTGTATTGTACTATACGGGTTAGAAACTTGGAAAGTGAGAGAAAGTGTTCCTCAAATAATGAACGCTGTTGGAATAGAGTTGAAGTGCGAGGATTTGCTGATTAGGAAACATGGTTGTCTTTGTCCCTCTTTACTGCTTGTAAGTCCCTTCAAACTCGACGGAAATTCCTACAATATTGCACAGCGAACAGAACACTGGGGAGATGTTTGAGATTTAACCCACGGCTGTGATACACAATCTGGTGGTTAGGACTTGTGGACGCTGGAAAAGTTCTGATTAATAAAAAATTTACCGAGCGTTTTGTAACGATTTGGCCTCGCATTCGGGAAGACCCGCGTTTGAATCCCATTATCATCACCATAGTTTTCCAAAATTATTTGAGGTGAATGCCAGGATTTTTCATTCAGACGGCCATGGCCAAAGTCTTTCCCGTCCCTTGCCTCCAGCCCTTTTCCTCCTCTTCCTCCTCCAGAGAACTCGACGTCGATGAAACGTAAAGCCAAAAAAAAAAAAAAACATGGTGCCATCTGTCAACGAAACACGAATGGCGATTTTATCTTAACCAAAATAAAATCAGTATCACAATCAGTGCTTGAATATATTAAATGGGTGTATACGTTAGTTGGCGCGAAGGATGTAATTCCCTCCAACGTCATCAATTTTTGTTATTCGTTTTGGCGGAAACTCCAAAACCTACCATCAAATATTGGCTACTATAAAAGATTTGCCGGTTTTCGGAGCCGTCATGGTGTTGTAAATAACTTGGCGAGATTTACGTTGCATCCAAAAACTCCTCCTTTTCATGACGTTTCGACCAAAGGGTACAGGGGACTAGCCTCCTGCTGAATCTGCTAGAGATTGACGTTATGGCCGGTAGTATTTATAGTGTGAAGACTATGAAATCTCTAGCAATCGAGATATTTAATGCTGTTTCTTTGTGGGTGTTTTCTCTGGAGGTGAAGTTATTGAAATGAGAGGCGCTCTGGTCTGTGCCCCCCTCCCCCTTGACGTTTTCTGTTATCGCTTGATTACGTCCGAGGGGTGAGTTCTCAAACAACGGGCCCGCACGATAAGTCGCAGGATCGATTCCACCTCACCCCACACTATTACGACGAGGTTAATATCGGGGCAGAACGGCGAGCGTTAAGTAAATATAATAATAATTACCGTTATTATAACGCCTAAAGTAATTAAAACACGTTCTGGGGGCTGGAAGGAGGAGTCCTGTGGATTAGAGCGACCTTACGGAGAGGGCAAGTAGAGGGACGCATTGTACGCCTCGCCCGTAATCTGCAGATACTGCGACCGGCTGCTTCATTACCGCAGAATGGTTGGGGGAGGGGCCTCATGTAAACGACAAGCCTTCCACTAATAGAAGCAGCAGTAACACCGCCGTTTGAGGGCCTCTTCTAATGTGAGTGCAAGAAACGACGCTTAAATGCTGCCCGATTGGTCGCTCGTTGGTCGTATTACGAGCATAAAAGTTACCGGCGCAAAGTGCTTTAAAACTAAGCTTCATAAGTATGGGTTTTTAAACTTTGTTTTGTTATTTGCTGACCAGCAGTTAATGAAGAAAGGTTATTATGTTTTAATACGTAGGGAATTTCAAGTATTTATAGATCTTTTTGTTCTGGCTTCACGTAAAAATAACCTACAGATTTTGATGGGGTGTCTAAAAGTTTTCAGAACTTTTCCATTGCTTGATCTCGATGAATACTACTTGTAAAACTGGTTTAAAATCCTAGTTGTGTCTTAGGAACTTTCGTCACCTATTTCTGGAATAGAAAACTAAAATCTGTTCTGAACTTCAAACTTTTTTACCAGTAATCTTGCTTAGGTTGAAAACTACTGCACAGATATTGTCAGGAACTTCGCAGTTTGGAACCTTAAGCTTGGTCTAAAAATTTAAGCGAAATTCATTGTATCTCTCCATCATAACTGAGGATGGATCAGAAAAATGAAAATCTAATAAGAAAATTAACAGCATCTGTCGATTCTTTCCATAAGTGCTGACTATTAATTCTTTAAATCCAATAGATGTCTGTAGTTTAGTAACCTCAAGGTTAGTGCATGAAAACTATAACTACGTAGGAAACTACATAAAACAATGCTGATAATTTACATGTTGACGACAAAATGACCGACTGCTTTCCTGATCCATAAAGTCAAGGGAAACAGCTAGGCTTAAACAAAGACAGTGCTCACCTGACTACTGAAGAATTCTTTTGACATCAAGGTATATGTACAATATATTTTCCTCTGCTTAATTTTTCAGTTTCACTGTCTAAAAGTTTTCAATCCTTTTCCATTGCTTGATTTCAGTGACACATTTCTCTGTTAGTCCAGTCATTTATCTAGATAAGAAGCTTCCTAAAAATCTTTATGGAAGAACTGAATCACACCGTTTAGCAAAAAACAACGGTTAAATATGAAACTTACTTCGAAGTCGTGGTAAATACATTTAAAAATTGAAATAAGTCACTTAAAATATGCCGGCGAAAAATCTAACGACGTAGATTTTCAGCGTTGTGTAGAGTAGGAGAGGAGACGGTGTATGATTCCTAATGCACCAGATTATGACACAATTTTGGGTTAAGCCACAAATGTCTCCGCACTGCTGAAGGTGGTAATTCTGCCTTCGAACGGGAACTCCGTAAGCTTGTTTATTCAAGAACCACCATGAATAGACCGCCACAAGTTATCACATTCTTGACATATAAAACATAATACACAGTCGTCTAAACTCATACAATACTTTGACGCAGGGAGAAAAGGTACTTGCCACCCCATCCCGTATTTGGCTTAGTACAACTCGTTTAGGCACTACGGACGTGTACCAACTACCAAGACAGGACACCATACTTAATTAATTTTAATGCAATTGTGATAATACCGTTATATAACAGAAAAGTTCTATTGATTTAGGCGACAAGCAAAAGCCTTTTTACAATCCAACTACTTATGTTTCGATATTCCCAAAAATCTGAAATAATCACACAAAGGTACACACACACACACAGAGAGAGAGAGAGAGAGAGAGAGAGAGAGAGAGAGAGAGAGAGAGAGAAGAGAGTTAGGGGTTAGGTAGGGGTCGAGTAGGGAGGAAAAAGGGTAAGCAGATAAAAGGAATCTTATTTAAAAATGTTCGTTGGGTATCTCACAAACAGCAGAATGAAAAAAAATTGTTGAATGTAATTAACTGAATATTTCGGGGATCACAAATAAATTATCAGTTCTGCCAACAGCTGGAGAAAGCAGAAAGAATAACGAAGCAGAATCCAGTATCAACTAGAATTACAGCAAAACACTAAAGAATTTCGTTTGTAGTCACTATCTACAGCGCAGGGGCGGATCCAGGGAGGGTCTACGGGGCTCAAGCCCCCCCCCCCAAAGTATCTAGGTCCATCTATAAATACTACCCATGCCCGACTCAACCCCCCCCCAAATCAAAATTCACTCAAGCCAAGCCCTCCCCCCAAAACCAAAGTCCGCTCAAGCCCCTCTCAAACCAAAATCCTGGATCCGATCCTGCAACAGCGTGAATAATTTACCGAAAACGTTGAAAGAATTTAAAGATAAAATTTGTAGAGGGCAAATGTAGGTGGCTGCAGGATAGGGGGAAGATGGGGTTGTAGGGGAATTACCACCCGAGCCCGTGCTCCATTGCAAATTAAATTAAACTAAATTAAATATGATTTTAAAAAAAATTGTTCTGTCGTTCAGTTCGTACGTCGGTCTTGTTACTAAGTATTGTTCTGATAACCATTACGTGATTTTCATTATTTATACCATTATTCCTTCAGGCGAATTTTAAGAACTCAACACTAAGTTAAATCAACCCACGCCCTTGTAGTATCTGTAATCAACGTGAACTGTAAAGCGATGCCAACTTGCTAGCGTCACTGTTACCGACGTTAGCACAGCCACAGTGGTGAGACATTTCCTATCAGTTAAATACAATAGCTGTTCGCGGACAGAGCGTGGGTCTCTACGGAAGTAACTCTGTTACGGAATGGTAGTAAAATCGCATTTTGATTGCTACACGCCAGATAGAGTCACCAGTGTCAGGCATGCGCATAGCAAGTATGCAAACTGCGCACATGGCATGTTACAGCGACATTGTCACATGAAGGAATAAAAAAGTTGGCACGCCACCAAGATACACTGCTAATTCCATGGCAACGCGTATCTAATGAATTAACAGTGAACGATTCATAGAGTTGATATATTGCCAGTTCTGCAAACAAAAGACACTTTAACATCTTACACAATGTCAACAGTAACTCAAATTTTACACACTTAAATCATGTGACAGTTATGTTTCATTTCAATATCCAAAGATGTTTGTGAATTCAGCAGACGTGTCTGGGTTATTGAATGCGTCACCGGCATTTTGCAAGCAATACGAAAAACACTCATCGTTCTTGTAAATAATTAAATGAATTATTATTTAGGCTCAACATACGAGGGTAAACACTTCACGCAATCTTTTTGTCGCGTTTATGTCTGATACGCCAATTTATAAAAATTTGAGATTCATTTTCTTTATTTTATTGTCTCCAACGAGCATCCAGAGCTCTTTCCCTTGCTCAAAATAATTTCGAATACTTACCCACGTTTATTTAGTTGAGATCTCACTTTTAAGAGATATATTTGCATAATTACCATTTGAAAGTTGAGAAATACATATGTTTCAGTTTTTCCCATTAAGTATTAATGTGCGTAGCATATAATACAGAAATATAAATGTAAGCGTCCAGAATCATTTACAGACATGGAAGTCGTAATATTGCAGGGAGAACCCGAGTTTTGTTTAAAGAAGGCATGAGGAGTACGTCTTAGCAGAATATTTCTTACAGAAAACGAGTTAATTAATCATTCGTTTATACAAATTTTATTAATCACTCAGTACGCCATCTTGAGAGAATATCCCCAAAAAAATTTGCGTTGGTTAGAAAAAAATATGAAAACTTGGTTTGTAAATAATACCTTATAATACTGAATACTTGTGAAAATCAAAAATAAGAATATAAAAAACAAATTTCTTAATATTTAATATTGATAGAAATTATTAAGAATCTTGTCGTGTTTTTCAGTTCTGCGCCATGCGAAAAGTGTAATTGTTCTGCCACACGTTACCCAGGCTAATTATTCTGCTTAATTATGAAGTGAACATAATTTACATACTTTTAAGTGTTATTTTATCAAGGTAATATGAGTTTTGTATTATAAGTTGGGACGTAATTGTACCTGCAGTATTCCTAATGATGATGTTCTATTCGATTAATGAGAATTGCGTTTTGACCTATCCGAATAATGTGCCTTCTCTGTGGATACGCCGACTGTGAAATTGAGAATGGGTGTAAACATTTTAGTGGGTGGCAAAGAGATTGCCAAAGCTGAGCAACTTCGGTCATGAGACAAGTATTCTATTCAGCAATCTGAACACTTTGCAATTTCATACCTATAAATAACTTATGACATTGAGAAGGATTGCCTGTCTGAATTCCTCCATCTTCAAGGTAGGCTAGCCGTTAGAATAGCTGCACTGAGACAGCGGGAAATTAGTTGGGGAGCTTTGCGCGCCAACTTAGATCCTCCGAAACGAATCAAGAATTACATCTTCACGCAATATTGGATTGTGGACGTGAGAGGCCATTAGGGAAATTATGAAGAAAGCCCGTGGAGAGCCTTCTCGGCATCAACTTCAGTAGAGAGATCCGACAGGGATTTTGATATTTTTT
This sequence comes from Vandiemenella viatica, assembly GCA_031002005.1. Classification (NCBI taxonomy): domain Eukaryota; kingdom Metazoa; phylum Arthropoda; class Insecta; order Orthoptera; family Morabidae; genus Vandiemenella; species Vandiemenella viatica. The sequence continues at coordinate 141,927,346 of JARYHS010009186.1, read as the reverse complement.
TTACTCGCTGCCACCGTAGGTTAAATGGCCAACATTGCTGTTTCACAATGAATCTTGATTAGGACTTGGAAGATGAAATTAAGCGTTGTGTTTTTTCCTTTTATATTGCTTCTGACTTCGATAGTTAAATGTATTTCGATAACGATGAAATACGCGTATGTGTGAAACAACTGCATTCTTCATTCTACCGTTGGTAGCTTAAATCAGGTCCTTAGCCACAACGCTGTCTTGAAGGGATGCGTTAAAATTATAAACAATTATTTACTATGATATTTCTCGTTTGGAAGGAACAGGCGTAAAATCAACAAAAAAAACTACATCGACGCCTGAATCGAAAACTAAATTTAACTTCAACGTTAATATCAGATGGTGTGAAAGTTGTTAGAAAAAGACCATCGTGAAGTCAAAAATACATCAGTGCCAACACAAAAGCAGTGTGGGTTTGAATCTTAAACACTGGAAATACCTTAGTAACATCTGCATTGGTCATGAAATACATGCAGACAATCAACATACGTGGAGAAGACTACCAGCACCATATTGTGACTGCGGATCTCGAAACCGTATTGTTCACCACATACTACAGGATTGCAATCTCAGCTGGTAGTCATCCCAAAGTATTCTCTATGCAACATCGAAGTGTCTGGAATAGATAGCTGCACTGGATGTCAAACAGTAACTTTTTCTGTTAGATAGTTTGATGTACGTTTGCCCATACTTTTTAAGTTTTGCAAATCACTTCGTGTGTCATCCGCTACACAAATACGTATGCGAATGTGAAAAAAAATAACAGGAGCTGGCTGTATACTGTATAGTTAAACGGCTGAAGACCATAAAAATACTTTTTCTCCGAGAGGGGAGCTATGACGAAAAGCTATTATTAGTGTTTTGACAAGACTCGTGTTAGTGAATTAACAGGCATCATCTCCGCTGAGATCACTAATAGTAGCAATCATTTGTCCACATTGGATCAGTTGGTCTGGCAATACACGTTAAGTGAGTTCCCGACAAGACAGACTCATTTCCACAAATGATAGTGTCAGACTATTGGTATGAACTCCTACAAGCACACATTCTCACTCGAGATGCATCCATCATAGGCACCCTGCGTGCCGAATTATTTGTGCGAGGTTAAAACTGTAAACATTGTAGTTTCCATTCGAATATAAAACGTCTTTGGATTCGATGAACCTAGTGTGATCCACCATTAAACTATTTTAAGATATCAGTTGGTAACACGTACTTTGTATTATATTAATTTACTGCCAGCTGAATTTGCGTAAGAGCTGTTTGTTACGGTTAAGGTGTCCCGTAATCTATTTTCAGCTTAAAGTTAGATAAGTCATGCTTATTTATAACAAATGACATCTCCATTGAATTAATGCTACTACAATTCTGTTGGCCCTCAAAGCGATGTCCTATCCAAAATGACAAAACATAATGTACCGAAGCGGTGATATTTCTTCTACACGTATTTTATGTATCTGTCATTGAATTAAAACTGGGAGCACTATCTCTATTCTAAACGGGATTTAGAACATTTTTCTGCCAGTACTGGTATCGTTAACAGATTATATAATTGTTTTGGATTGTTTAGAAGCCTAGCTACTGAACACTTTTTAATATACTTCTCATGCCTTAGTAAGCTCCAGGACCACAGGGCATTGTCATAACCGAGTTACTGAAACATGTTTCGCGTTGACAGCACTGGTCATATTCGCATTTAATGCAGAATACCTTCCTGACTGGGTAAAAACCTCGAAATAATCTCTAATTGGACAATGTTTATTCGTTATCTACGAATGTTATATCTTATTGTACATTTCTTCTGATGAGATAATAACAACAATCTTAAAATTTGTACCATCACGGTGTGGGACCGGTCAAGTATCTGGCCTGCCATTCTGGAGGAGGCGGGTTCGTTGCCCGGTCTTCCATCCATAATTTTCCCAAATCACTCTGGCTAAATTTAGGGATGCTGCCCTCCAAAGCCGCAAATTCCTTCCTCTAATGACCCCGACGTCGAAATTTGGTAAAGCCATAGTCAACAAACAAAATCGAACTAACTGCATGCAGTAACGAGTGAGCCCGGATTACTATATGGACACAATCCATGTTATGTATATTAAATATTTGTTTATTTTTTAACTATTATCGTCTCTCTCCAGACTAACAATCTTTGCAAGTGAATGAGTATTTTTTTAGGGAGTTTAAGTTTCTCTCAGTCTAAAAAAATCTCTGCCATGTGCAATTCGCCGTGATTTGTTACGAAGATTCTTACTATCATTAACGAAGATAGTTAACCACTGTAGTAAATTATGTTCACTTAATGCGATTCCAGTTTTATGAAGTACTTAAACCTTCTAACTGCACCTGGAGCTAAACAGTGTTGACTCGCACTGTATGTGTTGGTTCAATATGACTGTGTTCAATGTTGAAATAATACAAACAAAACTATAGATAGATAAGAACGAAGATTTTGTCGATGTTGGTAATGAATATAATATTCTCTGGTTACTAGCCAAGTAAACAAGGTGCTTACGCACGGTATTTCGGCGACTGAATTTTCTGGTAAAGAAGATGGTGACAGAGTTTTTGATCGCTGAAATATCGTGTGTAAACACATTATTCACTCGGCTAACCACCAGAGAACATTATATTAAAACTATAATTGAATGAGGAATAATGTCTTAAAGACCTTTTTTATTTGTTTATACAGGCAGTGGACCGAAACGCCATAGATCGCTAACACAAGTTACATTTATCTCATAACTTGTACAGCTATGACTCTAATTACGAATATTGTAACATATATAGACCTTCTGTTGGCTTAGGGACCACAGACTGGAACAAACATTGGAAAACTGAAGAGGAATTCTATTCTAAACAAGGTAAGAAATTTATTTTCGCGTATGTGGTCAAAACAGTGAGTCAGATTTTGTGCATAAACGAAGAGCGTTCTCAAGTCATTAAAGCGAAGAGTCGCCGTGACTCATTATTTGCCGTCGACAATGGATGGCAGCAATTAACGGCTGGCGGTGAATCACGGTCGCAGATGGTGTGCCCGGCGATAAATCAAACTCTCTCCGGCGCGGAGAAAGGACGCGGTTCGGGGCCCACAGGCGCACAGTGATACCACTGTCTCGTCGCACCTCGTAAAGCACACACGAGCGCCGCTCACAGTCGTTGTGATTAATGAAGTTGGGTCGTAAAGGCAACGGGTAATTAATTCGGCGGCAGTTTAGCGCCGGCCGCGCTGTTTACACAGAGCGGAGGGGCTGTTGCGACGGCCATTACCGGGTCCACAGACGTGACGCCGCCACGGTAAACACGGGCGAGCTACGGAGCTTCGGATGAACATGACTCGAGAAGTTACTCCTATATACGTTCTGAAAGTGCAGTTAAACAATATAATTCTAAATAATAAACTATACCAGCTAGCTATGGTTGTAAATGTTGAAGTACCATCTTAGTGCACTCTCGATGCTACAAGAGCCAGTGATGAAATTCAAGGATCGAGACTAAAAGATGAGCGGTAAAGTTTTGGACAGGTTTCTGCGAAGACGTGCGTTCGATCCTCTATCAAACCATCCACATTTCAGTTTTCCGTGATTGTAAATTACTTCAGGACATTACCTGGCTGTATTATAGATTCAAAAAGGCCATGCTATGATAGGAACAAGACAGGAGTAGACTGTGAACACCTGCTGGATAGAATATATAAATGGGCAGGTCAACAGGGAATGGAGAAAAATGTCAAGAAGAGCAGCTTATTAGGTACACAGATAAAAAAAATAAAGGGTGTCTATGATTGTAGGTTGGAGACAAGTTGCTTGTTGAAGACTTGACGTGTAAATTCCTTGGCATAACGTTTGAAAATAAACTCAGCTGCAAAGAACACATTGGGCTGGTGATGGGAAAATGTTACAAAATACGTCATTTATTGGGGAGGTAATTGAGACGACTTAACAGAGAAATTAAGGAAGTTGGGTTACAAAACTTTTGGTCAGATCATTGGTGGTGTAGTTTGGGACCGACATAATAGGTTTCAAACGTAGGACTTGGTGCGCGTGGAAAGGCGAACAGCCAGTAACTGATATGATAAACGATCTGGATTGGTAGTCACTGGAAGACAGAAGGAGAGTGATGAGAGTGCTGGGAATGTACAGTACAAGGCGTATGTTGAAATTGGGCCTTGGAGGGATATTGGTCAAAGAATTAGGAGTTGTACAGTACATGGATAGGAAAAGATGATCATGCACACAAGCTGGCACTCGATTTGACGCATAAAGAAGTAGTATTTTTTTTTTCTTTTTAGGGTACGCGCGTCAGGGATTGGAATAAATTACCAAGGGATGTGATGAATAATTTAAAAAAAAAAAACGCTTAAGAAATTTAAAATTAAAATTCGTAAATCCATAAACTCGATGGGGTGAGGGACGAATTTTGACTCTCGAAGTATTAAAGATAGGAATTAAAAAAAATATTAAGAAAGGGGTAGTTGGATGACTAGCGAAATTGCCATCGGAGCATGTACCCCATCGCAATTAATCTTTAAGTTCGATTCCAATTCATTTACATCAACCTTCTCCCCATTGTAATGACTTTGCCATCAACGAAGAGTGAAAGCTAAAACAAGAGGTTTTAGGTGTTTTTCCGTATTTTCTTCGGGTACTACAAATTCCGTCCTAAAAAACTACTCATTTCAAAAACAAGATAACACTTGACATTTACAGCACAGCTTACAGTATCTACGGATGGATCACAATAATCAGCACCATGTTAAAATTCAAATTTAAATATAAGATGCGTCCCATAGGAATACATGTCACAAACACCATCAATAGCAGGAAACGTTGGCCAAAGGGGAAAAAAGCACTGTAAAATAGCGGTGAAAGCTTTTTATACCGAAATTAATAATTCAGATATTGAGTTTTTCACATTTAAAGACTGATACTCGTGCAGAGTAATCCAGTAAGTTTAAATGAGCTTATATCTTTCCACTAGAAACCAAATCACGGAGTATTCCCGAATTCCAATGAAACATGTTTTTAGAAAATCCAGCTTTTAGAGAGATATGTGACGCTTGCAACCACGCCCGTCTGTGAAGTAATATTGTAGCCTGCCACAGTATGTTCATGCATTTATGAACCATGAATAAAAACACTGATCATCTTAGACACTCAGCGGAAACAGATACTTAATTACGACAGATACAAAACTATCTGTTTATTTATTTGTTCCATAATCTTCCACTGGTATCTCTGTGCTATCTAGAGGGGTGATGGCGAATCCGGATAAGTTCCTCTAATACAAACGCACTAATTTCGTCACTTATACGAGGCCATTCGTGTTGGTCGATTGCAGATACTCTTTTTAGTATTTTTTTCTGCTCAACTGGAAAGTTAAGGGGATGTTCGAGCAAAATATTTTCAATGCTGTTGCTACACTGTTACTACCCTTTCTGTCTGAATAAAATAAATACTTATTGGTTATATCCTCTAATGTAGCGTCTTTCAACCTGACGACCAATAAAATGTCTAACTACGGACCACTAACTTATATGCAGCCTAATTTACTTCCTCAGTGTAAATTACTAACCAATCCTACCCATTATTATCGGCACATAGCACAGTCCCGTAAGTCATATATCTACAAAAAGACACCGATAAAACATTAACTTAATTCTCAAATCACGGCAACTCTCTTTGATGCTGACAGGAAATGAATACACTGAATAAATTATTCTAGCAACACTGCAGTCATCTCCTCAAAATACCACCTTTTTACTAGTTGTTGAAATATTTATAGTTTTTAGAAGTTTTGGCTTATAGTTTACACTCGCTCGTAGTCTTTTACATTTATCAGGGCCAGAACCGATTCATTTCTGTACTCATTTTTCCCACGAGCGATTAGGGAATGGAATAGAAAGGATTTACGGGGCGAGTAAACTTAAAATCGGACAGGAGTAGCCTTCGATAAAGCACTCCGGCCATCCTGATCTGGATTTTCCATGGTTTTCCCTGATCACTCCCGGCGAATGTTGGGATGGTTCCTCACATTAGCCCATGGGCGCCTCCGGCCATATCCTGTATATCCCTTCCTAACTATTACCCTTTCGGATAGGTGCAATGCACCCTTCGCCACACACTTTTAGTGAATCTCGGAGTAATAATAATAATTACTAGAACGTTATCCGTTACTTGTTAACAATTTTACTATTTTTTTCTTTGATATCTTTAATTCCTTTGGATTCAGGTTTTTAAAATTCTGTTCATGGACGAACAAACCCATATTCGCTGAGTAGGTCTGCTATGTCTATTTTTCTTTCAGTAACTGTGCTTCGCGATTCTTGTGAAAATAATCATTTTGTCAAGAGTCCATAAAAAGCAAGTCGTCTTTTTCTGATATTATCCACCATTTGTACAGTTTACATATACCAATCTTAATTACTTCGTTCCTTCTATTCATTTCAGCCCGAGATTTTTCGTTTTTTTTAATTCCTTCTTTTTGTGAAAAGCTTTTGTAAGGCCCTGCGTGAATGTATTTTTTTCGATGCACGTCTCTCCCTCCGTGTTTGCAGTATGTCCTGAGTGAAGTGCGCCTCGCCTTGCAGCAAGCAGCCTCTGTCCTACTACTGGCAGCTGCGCCTAGCAGCTATGCAAATGGAGAGGGAGCGGTGCGCAGTGGACCGGGAACAGATTGGGCGAGGCGTCGGGATTAGCGCACAAACTGCGCGGAAGAAGAAGAAGACGGAGCGAGGCCGTTGCTCCTTTATGATGCGAGAGGAACAGTAAACACTGCCTTGCGACTCCCCGCTAGTAATCCACTCCTCTGGAATAACCCTTTCTGCATACCTCGGCGGAGGAACCATTGTCCCAAGCGAGAAACCTTCCACTTTCATCTGGCTGGGTATTCTCTCATTATTCAGTACACTGAGTTTGACAACCACTCAGCTAAGACGAGGAATGCTCGTATAAAATTTCTTCCGAAGCGCTGAAGATTTGGATGTACACGACGAAAAGTAAGAACTGTGCTGAGTAGAGCTATTTCAACACTCGCAAGTCCAGCAGAAGTACAAATATAATCTTTTCAAATTCCTTTTCGCTGAAAATGTTATGTCACGCTTAAGTTTTGCTGAGTCCGATGTTTTTTAAAAAGGAGACTGAAGTATTATAATAAAAAAACATAAATAAAAGTCAGAAACATTTTTTATATTTGCCAAAAACAAGTTTTTAGGAACCAATGGAGGACTTGCATCTTTTTACTGTGCGAGATTTTAAACAAAAAATATTCTATAGATTACTTTCATATTTTACGCATAGAAAGAGTCTGAATTGAAGTTACGGCAGAAAACAAAAGTTTGACATTAAGTAATCCCATGCACCCGGATAAGGTCAAAAGGTAAAAACGGTTTTTGAAGATTAAAAAAAAAAGAGTCAAATACATTAAGTTAAAGTTTTGTGTTGTGATTAAGCACGTTGTACCACAAATTTTTCAAATTTTGTACATCCCACTTTTACTCCGAATAATCTCTGTAAATGCCAGAAGGGCAAAAACTTAAAATTTTGAAACGGTGGTGCGTAAATTTTTGAAAACGGTGTGGAGGAACGTCTCGAAATATGGTCTACGACGTTTTGAATAGATCCCAAGTTGCAACAAAAAAATACTCATATTTTACAAAATTGGCGAGGTCAGTCTAAAACAAAATTGGAGGAAGTGATCAAGAATTCACATTTCTTTGTACTAGATATTAAAAAATACTATTCTACAGATTTTTTGACAATTTACGCACTGATCGCGTATGACTTAGGCTGCGCCAAAAATTTTAAAGTTTGTCATTAAATCGTCCAAAGGACCCACAAAAAGTCAAAACCGGTATCTTGAAGATAATTGAAAAAACCGTCAACTGAAATCAGTCAAAATGTTTCATAGTGATTAAGCATGTTATTCCGCAAGAATTACATTTGACAGGGGCAGAAAAGCAGAAACTTATAATTTTGCCCCGCTATGTACACTCTTTGGCAAAAAAATTGACTTTGGACGCCTGAGACATTGCGGGTATTCAACTCAGCGCCATCTACTATTAATTTCCTTAAGTCAATGCCTGGAACAAACTCTCCAGTGATGCCACATAGTGCAAAATAATGGACTTTGTCTCAGGCGCCCACAGTCAATTTTTTTTGCAAAAGAGTGTACATAACTTTTTTAAAAAACGATGAATAGAAACACTTCGAAACATGGTGCAAGAGGTTTAAATTCTAAGTTGCAAAGGAAAATAAATACCAGTTTGTTACAAATTGACAGATGTTAATAGCACTTAAAACAAAATGTTTTGAACGGTCGACGAAGACCGTCATCTTCATCTTTGTTCAACTGACAAACAATGAAAGCATTGACGCTGCTGTCTGAGATAATCATAATTCACCAACAAAAGGTAAACAAAAATGATTTTTTATAAAAAAACTATTGTTTTATAACTTACTCGAAAGCATTAGAAATTAACAAATTCAGCAAGACTTCTTCCGAAAGTGAAGGAGTGAATTTTGGCTGCAGCATCAAATAAAAATGATTTCCAAGGAAATGATGTAACGTGGATTTCTTTTTTTCTTCTTTTAACCCAACAGGGTCAAGAAATTGAGAGCAATGGCAGCATCGATAGCTAGAATTCCGGTAGACAACACAGTGGCTTCTGGAAAGGGGATTCATCTTATTCTTTATACCTGCAATAAATTATCCTATAATGTTTGGAAATATTCTCTGTACAGAGAAGGGCTTGGCGAGCGGGTCACTTAGAATAGCGAAATAAGTGCTGTATCAATTTTTAATAACGGTTCTGTTTACAACAACAGTAACAAGTCCGATGATCATTGATTTAATTCTAGTTTCGCAGGTGAAAGCTGCTTTTAAGGTTGGATGAAATTTATGTACTAGGACGCAGTTTCAGTAGACGTCGAGGTCATTAGAGACAGGAAAGGACTAGAGGCGGCGAACGGTAAGGAATTCGGCCATTGCCTCTTGAAGGAACCACCCCGGCATTCCCCAGGAGTGATGATTTGGGAAAACACTGGAAAACCCTAATCTAGATGTCCAGGCGGGGATTCGAATCTGTCCTTCAGAATGCAAAGCCAGAGCGTTACTGTTCACTTACCACGCTCAGTCACAATTTCAGATTCCGTTTGCATTTGCAGTCTGCATACACAAGTCTCAAGGATTCTCATTTGTATCGGCCAGAATGGTTGAATTAAGGAATACATTATGTAATTATTCGAAGATCTAATACATACAAAGGATCCACTTATACGGAGGTATTATACTGGTACAAACCTGAGAAAATTAATCTGCACGCCATTAAAGGATAAAGAAGGTTTTTCCATCGATACAAGGGAGATAGATACTTTACCTCAAATTAGTACCAAGAACTTTTTTGAATTTAGTAACAATATATACGCCATAATAATTGTTATTATTTGCGGATAAGTCCATTAGTACTACGCAAAGTACTCAGAAGCGTTTGTTTGCTTTCCTTTGTGGCCATATTTCCAACAAACGGTTCCTGCAGACTTCTTTTCTCTCATCAGGCCATCACTTGTGAATTGTGGATCTAACTGTCTCTGTTTTCGATGTCCGTTAGAGTGATTCCTGCTAAGTTGAGATCATTCTTGATTTAACCAATCCATTTGACTGTACCTGATATTGCTTTACTTCAGTTTTCATAAAATTCAACTACTTCTCTTGTCTGTTAGGGTTCATTTGTTTGATAACACGCTTCTAGATTGCTCCCTTGTGGTGCAGTCTTTAGCACCGGGTTGAACACATGGTACTAACCACACAGTAGCAGTCTGTTAAAGAGTAGCGGTTACACAAGCGACCGCCAAACACCTTGCGGCACCAGGCACTGTTCAGAATACAGACGCGCAGCCTCCTCCGGTGACCTCGAAATCCCCGGAGAAAACCGAATGTCCTCCGACTCTGCCGCGGGACTACAAATGGCCGGCTTAAGGCCTAACTGCAGGGCACCTTATGCTGCCCGCATGGGGCATCGTGCGGACGCGGCCGCAATAACAGAAATAAGCCACAACACAGCACGCTCTGCCAACAAATAATGTCACATTCAATTGCAACGCCACGCAGCATCCGGGAGCGGTTAAAAGTTCCGTGATGGTGCAATTTTTTACTATATTTCTCGTGTATAAAACTATATGTACCGTCTTTGCTGTAACTTAGCACAAGTATTTAAATATCCGAACATCAAGTTTCATTTACGAGTGCGTCCACCAACATATTTGGTATTGCAGGAGATGATTGAAATAAGGTGTTAGACGGATGATTATTTGAATTCTTTCTCCCCTAATTCTATTCGGGACTGTAATGCACAGGGCGTTAGATTTGGTGTAAAGGACCTTCTGCCATACACCATTTTGCGACTTCCAGAGAATAGATGAGATGTACATACTAATGTATATAGAAACCTTAGAATTCACTTTTATATCTGAACAATTTTCCGGAGACCAACAAGATAAATTAATTTCCCCACTGTACCAGATCATACATAATTAGAGAAATTTAGTTCGTATAATTTTGCCGCACAAAACAGTCTGTTTACACTACTTTTGACCAATACGATAGTGATCATTGTTTTTGGTAGAGATTTAAATTCATGTGGGCCGTCCTTCAAGGAACATTTTTTAATTTGTGTGGCTGTATGATCAAAAGGTTAAATGCCAATAAATTTAAATCAGTAAGCTACGATTTGTTGATTACATTGTACTGTTAGCAGAACAGACTAAGGCTTCCGAGGAGTTGCTCAATGGCATTAAAAAAATACTGAACGGATATTTTGAACTAAATATAAACCAAAACGAGAAAAAAGTGATGAAGTGAATAAAAAAGATACAGCAATAATAATAATAATAGATTTTCTAAAAATGGGATCGGATGCAATAAAAGTAAGTGAATTCTGCTGCTTAGGAAGTAAATTTTAAACTGCTGGACGAAGCAAAAATTATGTTGAAAGCAAAACAGCACTAGTGAAAAGAGCCTTCTTTATAAAGAGGAGTTTTTTAGTTTCAAATATTGATCTAGAACTTAGAAAGAAGTATTAAAACTCTATGTGTGAAGCACAGCTCTTTATGATACCGAAGCGTGGAGTTCACAAAAATCAGAAAGAATGAAAATTGAAGCATTTGAAATGTGGTGCTGTAGAAAGATGCTGAAATTAAATGGATAGATGAAGTACGAAATCAACGTATTTTGTAAATGATGGGAGAAGAAAGGGTGGTGGATCACATCTTAAGACATGCGTGACTGGTTTATTTGTTGATGGAAGGAACAGTCGAAGGTAAGAACTGTAGAGGAAGACAGAGATTAGAATATATGAATCAAATAACTGAGGACGTAGGTTGAAAGGGGTATGTTGAGATGAAGACAGGAAGAGATGAAGGATTGCATCAAATCAGTCAAGAGACTGATGACAGCAAAAAAAGAATAAGGCTGGAAGTAAGAAATTTTTATTTGCAGTTGACGAACGCCATCTGGATCGACGGCTTGATACATCACCTGACACGAGGATTTAAATCCGGAGGAATGGCCTCGGAAATCGGTGTGGAAGACTTCCGTCAATCAGGGCAGTGCAGTGGCGTGGGGTGGCGAGGGGATAGGAAAAATGTTGTGGGGGAGCAGAGAGTCGCTCTGGCGAGTCCCCTCTGATGTCGGGGGGGGGGGGGGGGGACCAGCTGATAAGGCGGCGGGCATAAAGCAAGCAGCGGCTATCAGGAAGGATATCTGCAGAGAAGGGAGAAGGAGTGGAACCATCACTGCAGCAGGAGCACAAGGCTTGCGCAAGGTTTTGGGCACGAGTGGCTTTAATCCACTGTCGTATCTTTTCTATGGGCTATCCACAGACTGATCTCTTTTATTCATACATCGTTGTAAGAGTAGTAATACGAACTGCTATTATGAAAGAATATGCAGAAGAAATTTAAAAATGAAATAAGAGTTTATTAAATAAACATATGACATACTCCCACGTACCTGGTGGCTGAGTGGTTAAGGCGTATGACTGGAGGTAGAAAGGTCGCCGGTTCGAATCCCTGTCTCGGCGGGGATTTTCATAAGCTCTTAAACTGACCTCTGGCACAGTTTGCTGTGTAATGTGAAGTACGCCAGAACTCTTCCGTACTACGCTTCCCATTTTATCTCTAAGCCTAACAACTCTGGTTGCAACACCGATGCGTCCTCATCCAAATCAAATTCAAGCCAAAACAAAGGTATTGACGAGCGCTGTGTCTACTTCACTGTCATATTCGTCTACTAAACCCAACGGTATCATTCTGTTCACAACATTCAATTGAACACAGGCATTCAGCATTGACGACTTCTAGTATTCGTTTTTTTGTGCTTTAAGCCTCGTCGAGATCATTAGATGCGGGAAAGGACTGGGGGCAAGGAACGGAATTTGGCAACGGCGTTTTGTAGGAACCATCTCGGCATTTGCAAGGAGTGATTTGGGGAAACTGGATGGCCGGACGGAGATTCGAACCCACGTACTCCCGAATGCTGTGGTAACTCGTGCAGACTGATAAGCGGTAACGCTCGGGCTTGGCAATCCACGTCCGGCTATCCAGATTTCAATTTCCCATGGTTTACAGAAATCACTCCAAGCTAATGCTTGGATGCTTCATTCAAAAGGAAATAACCGAATTACTTCTCGGTCGTTGCCACCATGCCCTATTGGTTGTTATGGCCTTAATGTCGACAAGCCGTTAAGACCGAAACAAAAAAAAGTTACAAAGTGAATGTGTGATAATTGGATACAAGGTTTACAAAAAATTTCATACAAAGTACAAGATATCAGAGTGATAGAGATACATAGTATTTGACTTTACGAACAACCTATTTCACTCAAATTCTGCCACCTGCTCTATAATTTCCTTCTGGTAACTTGCTAGCCGCTTTGCGGGCAACTCTTTGCGTCTGAGAATACTTGCAGTAATTGAGAGCGATCTCAGGCTTGCAAGTAGTTTTTGCTTAAAGCCTCCAACCACAGGGCTGTAGTCAACCGTGGGATGGATCAGTTCCATTATTTTTACGATCGTGTGGTTGAACATCACGTCTTTACAATTCAAGGACTTTGTACATTTCGGTCAACGCATACTCAGCTAATCACTATGCTGACTAGCTGCCGCATGCATGCTGGTGATTGACATCAAAAGACTGCATGGCTACGCTAACATCCGATGCACTGAATGTATTAATGCGCGTGTGGCGGAAGCTTTTATTTTCTAGCGCGGATATTATTGGTGTTTGTGGTTGGGTTAAAACGCAGTCAACACCAGCTGACAACGGAAACTTCTTGCTATGACAGTATGCACGAGAAATTCAGTTTTATTAGTAATCTAAGCTGCTTTGGTGAAGGCATTATTGTTAGTGGCGTCAGGTATCGTGTTGTAAACTGCTGTCGGTTGATCTTTCCTTACCGGATTTACAATTAAACTAATACCAGCAAGTGTGACTTCGTGGGTTAAAGTTAAAAAGTTCAAATCCTTAGTCAAGCGTGCCTGCCGTTCTGTTTACGGTTTTTGGGCCACTTTCGGTAATAATCTAGGCGAACGCAGGGCAGCATTACCGTAACTATGGCGCTGCTATTTCATGATGAATTCTTATGTAACTCCTCGAGACATATCGAAAGTGAAGAATAAAATTTTTTGATACCTCGCTTAGTTCTCGATATATTTAATGTAATAAATCGATTACAGCAATGGTACCTTGTGGTTTCCAGACCTTTTTTATTATTTTATTGGCATTCGGTTAGTGACCATACAGCCAATCTACATTTTTACAAAGCTTCTTACATCCATTTGCGTAACTTATCTATTTACACATTTCCTTATCTATATTAGGTAAAACTTATTACAATCTTGTTGAATGTATATGCTATTTACAATATTCAAATTTCAAGTGCCTTCTTAAGTATTGTAATCTAAAAGCGTTGCTAGACAATACATCAACTAGACTTAGTAATCGGCGGTTCTGTATATCCATTATTTTCTATTGATTAGTCTAAATCGCCGTATTTCTTTGACAAATCATCTGTAGAGGGAGACCTTATTCCAACCAAACCACAACCGACAAGGGGGGGGGGAGGGGGGGAGGGAGAGGAGGGGGAAATACCTACTGTGCATGTCCAGTGTGTTGTTCCTTGTGACTTTGGAGATTTTTTTCTGATCCAGACTGCATCTCAACATAACCTCCTCAATTTTTAGATATAATATCTCGATAACTAAGCGAGATGTCACAAAATTTTGTTCTTCTCTTTCGATTTTTCTGGTCGGGTTACCCCATTGCGGTTCACAGTTATCGCACAATCCCCGAATGCTCGGACGATCCCTGATATAAACTTCATATTTCGCAAACAAAAATACACTTACGAAATAGAACACAAGATACACGCTCTGCAGACAGATGGTAATATATCAACCAGTGTATTAAACTCCTGGGAGGATGAGTTTGATGCAGGGATATAAATTCCGTCAAGGCGAGGCGTACTATGCTTACGGGTCACCCGGCAATAAAAACCGAACTCCAAAAAAAGAAACCAATGAATATGACAGCTTACCGTTCCTTAACGCCCGCAGTGAGGAAGTGACTATGTACCACTCACCCAGTGCTCGCGGGATACTTCCACGTTACTGAGGTAATCACCCTAACAATCGCCGCCGTACCGAACCCTTTGTTAGTGGGTATCCGAGACAACCTCACATTGCCAGATTTGGCCGTCTGCCTGGTCTGAGCCGGTAGCGAGTTCTCAATTAGTCTGGCTGCGGCACAGATGTATTTATGACAGCAGGTTCGCTACTCGAGCCGACCCAGACGCGAATTCCGCGTCGTTATTACGGCTCAATTAGAATGTGCTTCGCCGCCTTAATGCCCAATAAATTACGTTTAAGGCACTCTAAAGACGCGATTTTGTTTTTCTTTCCCGGGAAGGAAAAAAAGGATGCTGTAGCAGAAGAGAATGTGGTGCGGCCGTTTTATGGCGGCCAATTAAAGCTTGTATTAAGAGGGTTATCTTTGTTGTTAGGTCATCAACGCGACCGGAATTGAAACATAAATCGGGAGAGGGGCAATTCAGGCGCCTGATGTAATCGGTAGCAAACGGAGATTAGCCATTTCGGGAGGTAAACAAATCGAGCTGAGCAAAGGGCAGGCCGTATAAACTCGCGTGACGTAATGGAAACAAAAATAGCAGAAGGCGTTAACGAAGCGGCGGAGAGATGAGAGGAAATTGCGTGGCAGAGGCAGAACTATCGGAGACTCTGCCGTTCGATTAGGGCGAGGAATGTCACAGTGAAATAAATTGTTTCTTTATGCATAGAATGCTTTCACTGCGAAATCGTTTAAAATGCTTTCACTGCAAAATCGTTTAAAATGCTTTCTGTGTTAATGGAATTTTTCACCACTGGAAAGAGAAACAAAATACGCAATTTAGCTACAAATCTACAGTACAGCGAGGTAAATGGAAATCAAGTTTACATCTCGATACAGTGAATGTATTATTGCGCGTGTTATAGTCCTGTTGCAGTTCATAGTGAAGGCATATAATGAAATTAATCATGATAATTTATAGTAATCGAACTAAAAATCTTGATGTAGGAAGTGTCGCTATTACTCGGACTGTAGTTCGCGATATATTTAATGTGTCTAGGTGCATCTGCTTCGTTTGATTTTGTAGCGTTAACATTAGCGGAGATTGTTGTCAGGTTAAAATGCAGCGTGGATCAGAATATTCTTGTTGCAGTGTAAAACACGAGGAATTTAGTAATTATTAATAATTAATAAGCTATTTAAAAAAATATGAGCACCATTTTAGAGACGACGATAGCGATGTTAACTACTACCAGTAAATGGTTCGAATTTAAGTGGTGCGCTGATATAACAGGCAAGAAAGAGGTGGAAATGTCATTCAGAGAGATAGAGAGTTATGGAATGGTGGTGTAAAATAGTGTAGTATTAGTCTGTTATAATCACGAAATAGAACAAGAAACTAACTTCTGGATACAACTTATGAAATTACTGCTGCAATTTATTAGTTCTGATGTGAAAATGAAATTCGTGATAACATAGAAGCTTTTATGGTACCTCATTATTAAATGAAAATAGTACAAATACAATGATTTGACGGGGAGATCTGCGTTGTAGTTTAAAGTAATTTTGTTGTCATTCTAGTTGAAATGAATCTTGGTATATGCCATGCAAATTTTGAGAAATTGATGAGAACGCTCTAATGATTTCGAAGTACACTCTTCCGTCGAGCACACGATGCAATGAGCATGGCACACAGTTTTGGCTTGTCACGATAAAGTTTACCACCATGTTTCTAAAGCGTCAGAGAAACCATTTCGTCACCCGTTAGTATTTTCTGACATAATCGTAGCTGTTTTTTTGTTTTTTTTTAAAAAAAACCGAAAACGACAGAGTTCTCTCTTACGATCCAATGTACACTCAAGTCCCCGTAACTCAAGAATAACTAAACAATAACGTATGGCGATTCCGTAGTCCGACAGAAGATCCTGAAAGCTACGAGGCGTTTGAAACTGTGAGGAAAGGGCAATGGAGTAGTAATCTTCTATTCAACACCTTTGCTCTGCAAAACATCCTTAATCTGATCTAATCATCCCCTTTTACGAGAATTGTCTCTTAATTTTTGATAATACACAGCAATGTTTATTACCATAATTATTTTCATCACTGGAAAGCTTAAACATTAGTATATTTTTCTACATAATTACCATTTTTTATATGCATTTATGTAGACATCCCTCCAATTTTTGTATTTCCATGTCACACAACTCCGGTGCCAACCCGATGAGATTGCGAGTAACCACTTCTTTTACTTAATCGTTGGTCCGCCTTCAATTTTTGGACTGTTCTTCCCTTTACATACCTACAGAGAGACTGAGTTGCTATTTCAGACTTCTGCAGCTGTTTCTCACGACCAACCACTTAAACCCTTCTTTGTTTCATTGTCAGGTTCACCTTCAATCCTCTGATTTGTTTTCTCTCGTTTTCTGTATAGGTGATCTGAGAAACTTCATTTTGTATGCTTATAATTACTTCTCCTTCGTTATTTGCACAGCTCTGGTAAGTAGGACAGAAATAATTAATTACAACTACAGTAGCATCAGTAATTAGATAGCTCTGCCTCTTAAATATTCATTTATAGGACGATAGATTTTAGAAACGAATAGGTTTAAGTGGTAACAGAGATTACTGCACCTTTTACTCAACTTCAGAAATTAATACTTTTACAAGCGAGTTTAGTAAGTCAACAGAAATTATTTTTAAAACTGAAAATTTTCTCGTTCTTTATAAATGTTACATACGTATACCATACATTCACTTCTTTCTCACAATTTAAAACAAAGATCACATCAGTTCTTAAACACAATCACAATCAAGAAACAAATTATCCTTAGTCTAATACATTCTACACAAAACATCTTAGTTTTATATTTCACTTATTTTTTATTTTTTTTGAGTTGGAAGACTGTCATCAACAACTCTGTGCCAAACTTCACAAAAGATCAAAGATTATCTCAGACGCATTGGGTGATAACTGTGATTAATCTGCCAAATCAGGTTAACCAGGAACTTTCCAGTGAGAAGAGTGTTTGCTGTTTTTTGATCGATAACAAGCTTTGACTAGCTACCTTGCTGCACCGAATTGTCATTTCTCTGAATGACAAATGTGTAGACATTAAATCCACACATCTGTTAACAAACCCAACCCTAAGAGACAGCAGCTAAGCCTTGCAGAACAGTCCGTATTTACTAGCCAGCGTGTCATGGCACCGAATGGTAGAAATGCCAAAGGGATGACTGTGGCTGGAAGAAGAAGTTTTGCATATTTTACTATGTTCTTTTAATTCCACTGTCTGTATAATATTTAATTTTTTATTTCAAAATAATAAAGCAAAAATTAATGCTACTTTCTCAAATGCTTTCGGCAGGTGGCAAATTTTATCGAGTCTCTTGAATTTACAGATAATGCCCGCATGGTAACAGACCTTGGATCAATTGCCAGTTGATGACCGCTACATCTATCGTCGGCATCTGAAACTGGAAAGCGTGGTTGAGCCACTACTGGGTGGCCCCTGTTAAGCAGGCAAACAGCAACGTGGATCTGTTTGCTCTCTTACCTGCAACAAGGAGGAAAGCAAAATTAAAAGACTGCAATGCTACAAATAAACAGACATACATGGAACTGTAGTGATATAAAAATTTAAATAATATAAATA
This sequence comes from Vandiemenella viatica, assembly GCA_031002005.1. Classification (NCBI taxonomy): domain Eukaryota; kingdom Metazoa; phylum Arthropoda; class Insecta; order Orthoptera; family Morabidae; genus Vandiemenella; species Vandiemenella viatica. Next base: position 141,909,047 of record JARYHS010009186.1, on the reverse strand, counting down.
CAATATAAATAATATAAAAGTATAAAATACAAATTTATGTAATATAATAAAAAAGAGACAGACATATCGATGATTTGAAGCAAATTCATACGACATTATTTAGTATATATTAAATTTTACTACGCCGTTTCAAACAGTGTTCTTGTTTTAATGCATCCAAAAGAATTTACGCAAGACTATCAGTTAATTAACACAGGTGAGAATTAAGTGTCCACCTTCTATATAGGCGTATGTAGTAAACATGACCTTACTAAACACATCTTCAGCGTATCAGTTAAATTTAATGCATAGTGACTTAGCTATTACGCTATCAGCGTAAAACAAATAACCTCAGACTGGGAGAAAAGATAAATCTCTGCAACGGAATCTTGTATGCTCGAAAGACAATTTCTAGTATGAGAAAAAAAAGGTGACAGAAATAAAATTACTGAATTATTAATGTGTCACTTCCTTAACATCGCTTTCATTCTTGAGGAGAGATAATATTAATCTATTGAGCTGAACATTCATGTGTAGAGACGTGTAACTGATTAAAAGGCAAGCACTTGAAGTTCTAGGAAATAATACAATTGTTTGGTTGTTATTTGATACGAATTGTAACTAAAGTGTTAAGCATCATACTTGAAAACTAAAAACAATTGTGATCTATCAAATACTGTAGATACCATCGAACTCCTATCCTTATTGAGTAAGATTTTAAAACACTAAATATGTGAATAAAAGCTCATGAGGTATCTTTCCCCCCACAGCAGGATGGTGTAACCGATACCATTCCTTCAATAATTACATAGCCACACAAACACTATAGCTAAAAATGGAACAGTGCGATGTAAATGATTGCTTGGAGCAATTATGTCACGTATCCCACTATCTGAAAATGACGGGTGGAAAGTTGAATAACGAAGGAAATTATTTTTTTATTTTTATAAGTAGAACTGTACTGTGCTATTTGATTTTTAATTGCAAGATAAGTGAACAGTCGAAACAAGAAAAAAGTTAATATTCGTGAAAATCCTGTGAAAAGTAATTCGTAAACTTATTTTGTACATGAAAACACACGCGAGTCAAGCCGTGATCAGAATAAGGATTGCTATCACGCAGTGTTTTCAATCCCGTGGGATCCGCGCGAGATTTGCGCCAATCCCGCGGGATCCCGCGTGATCCGTGCGGTATTGGCGCAAACAGTTTTTTAACGGTTCTATTTAAAACATAGTTACTTAAAACGTGAATAAATTAATTAATAAATCAATTTTAATGTTAAATAATAAAAGTTAATAGTTAACAATATTTCAATTGGCAAAATGATATTAAAACTTTTTAGCATGTCTTAAGTACATTTTTGTTTTTAATCTAAACCAATTTTTAAATAAATAATAAAAAATGGAAAATATTCAGTGTTAGGTGCCTTAAAATACATCACATGAATTTAAAAACATGGTTTGCTTAGTGGCCAAGTTACCAGAGTTTTTTTTTTTTTAATTCTAAATAAACGTTCCATAACACCGAGAGAAATCATCCCATTTCACAAAGTGAAGTGAATATACTCTGTAAAGTGTAGACTTGGCTCAGAACAAGATCTCATAACTTTTTGTCACCGCACAAGCACGAGACTTGGCTGTTTTTTTACAAAAATTGTTTTTGTGGGATTCATTATTATATCTCCTGATTCCTTGAATGATCTTACAGTTGATTCCATGTTATTAAAGGAAACTACTCACCAACACTTAAACTGTCAAGTATTTCAATTTTACATATGTGGATTAACGACGTTTTAAGAGTAGTACTTATTATTTTTTAGTAAGAAAGGAGACTTTCTCAGCGAATGATTGCAGTGAAGTTTTCATAGGTTGTATCTCCTGATTTCATTGTAAAAACACGAGATTTCACACGTGAGGGAGACGGCGGAGGCAGCCGTCGAAGTATGGTGTTCCTACAACACAATTCGTCGATACACCCGTGAAAACTTCATTACAACTTTTTGCCTTTAGTCGAAATAATAACAAGGAGAAGAGGTATTAATCTATAGCCCGAGCGGCACATGTAAACAGGCGGCTTTCGTCAAAGAAACGCTTTGAGGCAGCGGCCAAAACAGCAGTAAGTCAAAGGATATACAATTGCCTTTTGATAGCTGCTAAATAAATAGGTATGCGATTAAAATTACGATAACATTACTTTCCTATCAAAGAATAATCAAATTTTCAGCCGCAAAAAAGGAAATTATCACAATAACTTTATCTGCAAATACAGAAAACGGGAATAATGAAACCGTGAATAAAAAGCTGTAACTTTGTAGTTCAGATAACGTTTGCAACACATAAAAAATAATTATATAGTTACAAAATCGTACTAAATACGCAACATTACTCAAATTACAGAAATGTGTACTCGAAAATGAACACGTAAAAGTGTATCTATTTACTTACGAATGGCGAAGGTTGTCAAAAAAAAGAAGTTTGTTCACACGCGCCAAATGCCAACTGGAAGGGTATAGCAAACAGTGCAATACATCCGACAGAGACCGAGTGGGGCAGCGATCACGCACTGACACGCGTTTTATCCGCATTTTGCGGATTGCGGATCCGCTTAATTTTGTGCGGGATCCGCCAGACGGTCTAATGATGCGGGATCCCGCGGGATCGCGGGATCCCGCTTTGCTGGATTGCAATCCTTAGATCAGAAACACCTTGAAACGAGTATCGATTTGCAAACCATCTTAAGGACTCATGATGTCTTTACAGAGAGTAAATGAACGTTAAATTTTAATTTACCCCCAATTAACGAATGGTCCTGCATTAAAATTACAATGCGCTGTAGCAAAAATCATTATACATTATTTGCATTTTACTTGTTATTATTGTTGTATTTCCATTGTTTGTTTTAAAATTTGCTTCGAGCATTCATAAACCTTTTTTCGCCCTGCCACATGAGAGTTACCAGTCATGAATGTAAAGCTGATTGCTCCGCATTCACCGACTTAGCTCCAGTTTATTTTTGTTTGCCAGAAAGGTTTTGAATCCAGTGACGCCATTACACAAAAAAAATCACCAACGTATCAATGCAGATTCTCAAGAGAATCGTTCGAGGTAATTTTCCTTTCGTGGCAAAAATGCTGATTTCGTTGCTGCGAATCTGGCTGGAACTGTTGAGCAAACAATGGAAGTGAATGGCGCCCAAGTGAAAGGATAAATTTCTGTTATAGAAGTTTAAAAACATTCAGATAAGCTTTCTTTTGTTCTCTGAATACACTCCAAAGAATGTTGTTGAGTATGCCGTACGTTTCTCACTACAAAATCTAAGCTGTCGATATGATATTCGTGGGACGAAAAACAAAGTGAGACGAGTATGTTTATTTCCAGTTCACAAAAATGAGATTTAACCATTTTATTCCTACCAGTCTGTAAGACCAGTGGTCTCTGCAGATTAGCTGATCTATCTATGTTGGCAGAGTTGCATGTCTCTTCAGTCTGTTTGTTTACAGGGTCGCATGACAGTCAAGAGCTAAGAAACCAAAAACTGATCCAACAGATGACAGATACAACACCCATATATACGGAATTTTAAAATTTGACCGTACAACATTAATCCACTCGACTTCGCTAAAGAAGTCTTTTCCATAGGAACAGCTTTACATTTCTTTTCACTCTAATTTTCTATTCCCTCGGTTTATAAATCTGTATCAAGCCGTGTCTGATGGTCTGTTTGTTCCGGCTCCATGCAAAAAGTATTTAACAAAGCAATTTGAAAGTTTAGGATATGACTTAACATCTACGGTACGCAATTAATCTACTTGACCGCGAGCCGGAGAAGGTAGCGGCAATCTGTTTTTTTATCTCAAATTTTTAGCTCCCTAATTCGTTCCATTCTGAAAGTTCACAAGGAGAGGTACTTTCTTTTGTATTTTCCCTTAATTTAATAATAAATTTAATTATTAGTCAATTATAACTGAGGGAGTGGGACTACTTTGTATATTACATAAGTCGAGACATGTACGTTTAACAAGTAATAATAAGTAAAATTTCAAAGACAATCTTCAACACAAACAATTCAAATTATTATCTTAATTCCAGAGCATGAAAGTCTCAGGTTGACTCGGGATTATATATATATATATATATACAGGGTGAGTTTTTTATCTTGAGACAACTAAATATCTCGAAAACTACAAATCCGATCAAAAAAAGTGGGTAATAAAAATTGTTCGTCTCGACGGGGGACATCCGATGATACCAAATTTGACTCCCCACCCCCACCCCCTAGGGGTGGGGGAAGGGGGAGAAAAAAAACTTAAATAGGAACCCCCATTTTTTATTGCAGATTCTGATTCCCCGGAAAAAACTACCCCTATTTCACCCCCAATTCGAGTCATTTTGGTCGATAGATGGCGCTGCAATCGACAAAAATCAAAATAAGCAAAAATTCATTTAAAAATGAGGATATCTCGTGAAATACACATCAGATCAGCAAAATACAAGTTAATGTGATTGATATTTTTCAAAAACTATTCAATAACACCACCCACCTCCAAACTTGAGGGATGGGAATGGACATTATTTCAAAATATCACCAGATCTCACTTCGCCTGATTTTTTTTTATGGGGATACTTGAAGAATTAAGTTTACAGTGAAGTGCCAACAACGCCTGAAAACATGATTGAACGAATTACCAACGCTTGTCAAAAAATCACGCCGGATATGCTTCTTAGTTGCGTCGAATCATTCCAAGAGCGGGTAAATAAATGCATCGATGTCGGTGGTGATATTTTCGAGCACTTGCTTTAGAATTGTTGTTAGAAACAAACACGTGAGAGGCGAGGGGACTCACCAAAAACAAGCACCCCGATGGTGAGAGGCGAGGGGACTCACCAAAAACAAGCACCCCGATGGTGAGAGGCGAGGGGACTCACCAAAAACAAGCACCCCGATGGTGAGAGGCGAGGGGACTCACCAAAAACAAGCACCCCGATGGTGAGAGGCGAGGGGACTCACCAAAAACAAGCACCCCGATGGTGAGAGGCGAGGGGACTCACCAAAAACAAGCACCCCGATGGTGAGAGGCGAGGGGACTCACCTAAATCTAGCACCCCAAAGGGAACAGAAAATTACTACGTCCACGTCGTTGTTCCTGGGTAACGCAAAAAGTAATGTTTGACTTTCGCTATCTGCTAAAGAATTTGCATCAGTGCATTTTGAAATAATGTCCATTCCCATCCCTCAAGTTTGGAGGTGGGTGGTGTTATTGAATAGTTTTTGAAAAATATCAATCACATTAACTTGTATTTTGCTGATCTGATGTGTATTTCACGAGATATCCTCATTTTTAAATGAATTTTTGCTTATTTTGATTTTTGTCGATTGCAGCGCCATCTATCGACCAAAATGACTCGAATTGGGGGTGAAATAGGGGTAGTTTTTTCCGGGGAATCAGAATCTGCAATAAAAAATGGGGGTTCCTATTTAAGTTTTTTTTCTCCCCCTTCCCCCACCCCTAGGGGGTGGGGGTGGGGAGTCAAATTTGGTATCATCGGATGTCCCCCGTCGAGACGAACAATTTTTATTACCCACTTTTTTTGATCGGATTTGTAGTTTTCGAGATATTTAGTTGTCTCAAGATAAAAAACTCACCCTGTATATAACAATCCATTTATGAATCCTACGTTCCCCGTGCCAGTCCCAAGTTCATGCTGACTCATACCAGAACACTTTTGCACATAAAAACAATCTCCAAAACGTACACGCTTCAATTATTATTATTATTATTACTCCGCGATTCACTAAATGTTTGTGGCGTAGGGTGCATTGCACCTGTCCGAAATGGTAATGGTTTGGAAGGGATATACGGGATATGACAGGAGGAGCCTATGGGCTATTGTGAGGAACCATCCCAGCATTCGCCAGGAGTGATCCGGGAAAACCATGGAAAACCCTGATCAGGATTCAGTCTTGACGATATTTTCATCCATAAACATGACACACTCATCTCAGTAGATCACGTAACGCGGTCACCTTTGTTTTGTCTCAGAGTGCACTAAAAGTTTTATGAACTTTTTCCTTTGCAAAAACATCATATTAAAATGGTATGTATCATCACGATACATTACATACCCACTCCAACGCCGATCGTACTATTGGTTCTTCGTTTATGAGAAATCGAAGGCTAAAAATTGCACAGTTCCAACCTAATCCGTACAGGCTAATTGGCCGATGGGACTGGGGCACATGATTCTAGTGCTAAAAGCAATGGGTTCGATCCTCGCTTGGAACTTTATTTTTTCTTTGCGTGCGTTCCTTTTTTGCTACTATTCGTTGTTTGTAGAATCAGAAATTTGGTGGACACATATTACATTTACGTTTCTAAATTCCGGTTTCGTCTTCGTTAATTTCTAATCAAACCAGACATTTTTTTTAAAACTCATCCACACACCTGGGTCACGTGCGAAATTGCAGGCAAAAACTGGTAATATTAATATAAACGTTTGTACTCGTTGACCCGAGATCACTGATATACCACAACGGTGTCCGGCACCCGACACTGGGTTTATAAATGTTAGGCTCAAAGACCAAAAACGCTCATTGAGCGAAATAAAACGACCACAACGCGTCCTGGTTTATTTGAAACGGTCGCAAAACCTTATTTGCGTTATAGAACTTACAAAAAACAGCCATAACGGTTTGTGGCTAACTTAGAACAGATACAACGTGGATTTCACGTTTGGTCCAGGTCGCATTCTTCACACATGACGACTCACGTTTTTTTTTTCCGCTCAATGAGCGTTTTCGCTCTTTGAGCCTAACAAATATATACATAATTCACGACTTGTCCAGCAGAATAGGAGGGTTGTCAGTATGACACGTCATTTAATCACCATATTGCTTACTGAAGTCCTGGAAATACACCCAAAACTCTCAGAAGTACATATGGAGTAAGGGCCTAATTGTGGAGAGAGATAGTTTAAACTCAATCTTTCGGACGAGTAGAACTGAAGGGGCTGAAATAGGTTTCATCATCTCGTTGCTTTCATCTCGCATCCACAACGCAATCTACTGAACACACTCAAACACACACACACACACACACACACACACACACACACACACACACACACTCACACGCACGTACACCCTGGCAATCAATCAATACAGTAACACTTTTGAGCTGAGAAATGTAAGGGAAAATTACACCATTTGCATGTTCCTGGCGTGACATCCTCGATATCCTACGCCCGGTTACCAGCAACGGCTCAGAGTTAACTTAGAATGGTCTATATGCTCAAAACCGTCATAATAATAATTAAAATTCCGTGTGGTCTTAATGACCTGGAGATAGGGTTTTTACTGGCTGTGCATACCGACCTTATCGTAGCCGCCTTAACCTAACCCGACAATCCTGCCGGGCACAGGGGACATACAGTTTAACGTGGAATCCGAACCACGAAAGCGTTTTGGTGTACTTCACTTTACACAGTAAGCTGCGGCAGAGGTGAAGGTCGGGTTAAGCGCCTTGGAAAATTCCCGCCGAAACAGGGATTCGAACCGAGAACCTTTCGATCTCAAGTCAGAGACGCTTAACCACTGAGCCACCAGACCGCACAAAACCGTCATCATTATGAACCAATCAATTTAAATAATTTCAATAACTTTATGACGAAGTATGACTGTATTTATAAATTACTCCTTAAAGATTCTCTGCAACTATTACTTCGAATTAGTGTGGATTAGTACCAGAAATTTCCTCCTATAACTACTACACCCTAATCCATGAAAAAAAAAAAAGAAATGAAAAAAAAAAAAAAAAAAAACCTCTAAACTTATTCAGTCCAACAGTTGGAATTGAAAATTTCATAAATTTCTTGACCCGGTTTATATAATTTCTGCTTTTAAAAACTTAATAATTGGAGATCAGCGTGAGAAATAGTCAGCAAGTGAAAAGTTAGAAACGAGTTACAAGATTATGAAACTGTGCTACAGTTTGCTGAGATTTAGCTATTGAATCCTTAAGGACAGAATAACAGCGGAGTGCCTCTCCAAATAACGCCTTCGCTGTGTCTACTTAATGAAATCATAACGATAAAGCAGGCCCGGATATACGCGCGGTCGTACGTTAAACGGCCGCAAGGCCTGGGGCAGTAACGGATCATTACGCTTCACCCACGCACTTTATACGTCATAAGCCGACCCTCCGTGTTTACTGCGCGGGGCGGCCGCTCCCCAGCCCGCAGTAAACGCCAGGCCGCGCTCCAGACTCGCCATGCAGTGGTCGCTCTACTTATTAAAGCGGGTTCAGCGTAATTTCCGGCAGGACCGCTGCCCAGACGCTCCGGCGCGGCGCTTTATTTATTAACGGAGCGAGCGCCTGCAGCGTAGGCATCACACCGCTCTCCTGAGCAGGCGTGATTGCATACGAAACAGGCTCTTACGGGCGGGCGCAAATCCCTGTAATAGATGCGGCCGCGCGAAGTTACCGCCCCCTACCTTAGGAGGAGCTCGCCAACAGAGCCGTATAATAGGTTGTGCTTTAGATATTCTGCATTTTTCAAGAAGAAATTGTTTTCGAGAAAGAAGAAGGCTGAATGGAAACCATTTGCCTACATGCAAAAGAACGGAATTTTATGTGTAAGTGAAGATTGACAGATACGTAGTGGTTAATACAACTTAATGTAAGGTAATACAATTGTGTCAATATTTCTCGTAACATAATGAGTAAAAGTTCAGGAAGAAAGACCGAATGGCGAACTTATATACGGACTAACTTGGTGATATAAGAAATTGATCATTAGTATTTGGATTATACAGGGCGTTCGCCGGGAAATGCAACCCTCCCAGTCTGTTGCCGTCGGCAACTTGCTCGGTCAGTGGAGCCAGCAGTTTCCGCCAAACGACACCGTGAATCACCGCACTGTTTAACACCTCCGCTGCCCCAACAGTGCAGTGACGCAGTATATTGGGACCCTTACATTGTTAAGAACGGTTTCTTTGCATTGTAGCTAGTTTGTGACTTCAGTCTCTTATTAATCAGTGTTGTGAATAAACGTTTCTTCGCGGTTTGGCTGGTTTGGGGCTTCATACTCTTACTAATCTGTACCGTGTTTGAGTGTGAGTAAAATTATGGTACGTTACAGTTTGCAACAAAGAATATTTCTCTACGATACATATGTGAAGAAGAAGTCGTTTAAAAAGTGTCGCAGTAAATTTCGTCGCGAAATTCCTGGCGCTTTACTGCCAGCTAAATCAACAATTCTGCGTCTGGTTAAAAAAGTAAGAGAAACGGGTTCATTTTTTAACAAAAAGAGACTGTCGGTCAACCGTATTCTCACAGAGGAGAAAATTGACGATATCGCTTTTCGACTAGAACAGTCACCCAAAAAATCATTAAGTCAGTTAGGGCAGCGTGTGTCTCGAAAAATGTTCAGAAGATGTGAAATGTGCATTACACAAGAGGGTCAACACTTCCAGCATCTTTTATAAGGTAAGCTAATGAATTACGTCACATTTAAATGCTTAGCACATACAAGTTTATGAAGTTTATGAAGCGTAATTATTATGAAATAGTCCGCGGCCGACGGTCGAACAATGCCGGAAGATGAGCGCTCGCTCGCCGGGAGCAGTTTCTTCCTTGTAGCGCTAACAGTGGGTTGCGTTTCCCGGCGAACGCCCTGTACGTTGCCATTTACATTTCTATGACCCATTATGAAGCTACGTTTATCATCTCGTATCTTAAAACCATGTTTACAATACAGATATTATTACTGAAAAGTGAGACAGTTAAAGTATTTCTGTGGCACCGAACAAACGTTTGTACTTATCAGTCACGGCTTGTAAAATCGAAAATTGTTTCAGAAATTTACCAGTGTATAATTATGATGATTGAAGATAATCCATTTATTTATTAGAAAATTTAGGGACAAGAGAAACAGAGAGAAGTGCAAATAGTTCTACATTTTACCTTAATACGCAGAAATATTTTTGGTTTAAATTTTATTACCATATTTCATTCAACCCTCACAGGTAAGTAATTTCGGTTATTATTATTTTAATCAGGTAAAACAGTTGAAAAAAAACCCAGCAACTGACAATGAGTTACGAGGTTGGTAATCCTACTAACCTTTTCGAAAAATTGTCGGCTGCGGCCATAGACGGCGATACTATCGGTAAACTACGGAACGTGAAACAACAAAAAAAATTGGTGACCTTCATCCTCTATAGACAAATACAAGTTTACCGAGACATGTTCTAAATTTTTCACTACTCCTTAGAACAATCACCAACAACTGCTATGGTGTAGCCGAGAAATTTTCGAACTTGTTAGCATTTCGAGCCACTTAACGTAGGATTCCAATATATCGGAAATATGATGTGGATACAGATTTTAATAACAATAAAATATGATACAAAAACAAAAGCAACAGTTGGTGGAACTGATTTATCAACAGAAACAAAAAGTAACAGTCGTTCAACAGGTGTGAAAAGAAGAATTGCAGAAACGGGTGATATATCAAATTATTATTAAATTTCTTAAAAACGAGAAAGTGAAAATACCGAGAATACGTGAAATACATATTGTTAGTCACAGCGTTCTATAAATGGAGAGAATCTTTCAAAGATGCGTTTTTTAAATTTATTTAAATAGAAATGCGGAACAAAATGTTTATTATGGGCAGATAATAATAATAGAAAATAGGCACATTTAGACAAAGATTTATGTGTTAGTACAAAGATTCTATTTACTTTTCGCAAAACGTAATGTGAATCTACTCCGAGTAATCCATACCTCGCTCTTGCGAAGAGAACAAAGCTTTGAATTAACATGGACTCTACATTACGGTGATTATTTCCTCACACAAAGTTATTATCAAATAAAGCGTTCGGCCCGTTTAATGATGCAAATGGATATCGATTTAAAATCACTTTTAATATTCCACGTGACCATTTTGCAGTTATATTAATTGAATACCTCATGAGTGGACAATTTGTATAAAAACAAAGATACGCTTTCCGCGGTCTGTGATTCAATAATGTAGCCACGATTCAAAATTTGTCGGGTGATTCTGTTCTACATTTAACAATGGTGCCGTTTAACGAGAAACAACAGATGTAATTATTCTCTTCAAATAAATCTTTATAAAGCTAAAAAAAATATTCATGCAACAGTGATGACGAAGGTATACTGAAAAGTGATAGTTGCTGAGATTAAATGTAATCACTGTGATTCGGCCTCAAATTGTGTACCGAGCGTGGAAAAAGGGGGGGGGAGGGCGATTAACGCTCTGGCCTCGCATTCGGGAGGGCGTCCGTTCGAATCCCCGTCCGGGTATCCAGAAGTAAGGAAGACTAAATATGCTGAAAGATTCTAATAACATGGCTTCCCCAAATCACTCCAGGCGAATGCCGGGATGCTTTCTTAAAAAGTCCATGGCCGAATTCATTCCCGTTCCTTGTCTGCAGTCCCATCCCACCTCTAATGATCTCGACGTCGACGAAGTGTAAAGTCATAAGTAAAAAAAAAGTCAAATTGCCAACAGTTAACATCATACCATTCTTAAAACTGACAGTTTCACTGGAAATATCTCTATAAATTCAGTTGAAGAAATCACGTATATTTACACGTACCTTTCCATGATGTGGATTATAGAAGAACTTAAAGAGTGCCCATTCAGCGTTTGTTGATGTATTCGCGCCATTCCATAATCCAATTACGTCTTCACTGTTTTGAAATGGATTGCTATATCAACAAATGTTTATGAGTAGTGATTCTTCCACGTTTAAACTTTGAACACATAATGTCATTTTTATTTTAAATAATTTCACTAGACTGATGATGCAATTGGTACTTAAAATAAGTAACAATAATCCCACTACATAATTTTAAAGAACAAGCGTTTATTATAGTTTTTACACCGTTATACCGAAGGTAGAGTTAATTTGTATCTAACGCTAGTGTTGATTACAAGTCCAATAAGCATTTGGCATTCAAAGGAAACATAGAGATCTGAATAACGTTTATGATTCATGTTTTACTGAAGTGGGAAACGAAGTAAGATAGGCAACACTTTGAAAAGATGGAGAGCAAGGCTACAATTTAAAATCAGCTGATATTAGAATGTTTCCGATATAGTTCACAGAAACTTACCATACATGTGGAACGAAGATTAAATATGCTGAAAGATTCTAACAACATTCCAGCGTTGTTTGTAAACAGTGAGACTTAATGTTTGATAGGTCTATTTAATGCCACAAGAATGTTATTAATACAGTGTTTTGCTGAATTCGAGCAGTTTTTGGGATGCAAGCGAAAAGAAAATAACACTAAGTTGAATAGATGGTATCAGATACTTGTAAGTCTATGGATTGTCGTATGATGCGTTAAGTGAAAAATTTGGAATCAAGTTGGAAACAACTTAAACAATATTAAAAAAAAAAACACTTTCCGCTTCAAATGTGTTTTTTTTAACAGTTGAGTCAAGTAAAGTCATATGAGAAACAGATTAGTTATATTAAACAATAGAAAGACAACAACAAGAGAAAAGTTTTAACACAGAATAGTAGAATAGGACTTAAAGTGGTGCATAAAACTCCCCCCTTTAAGGATGTGGGTTCTGGACATGGGAAAGCTAGAAACAGGGAATATAAATAATATGTGATCAGCTGCCAATATGTGGGAATTAAAACAGAGTGGCAGGAAAATGTATGAAAGAAATAACAAGGTAAATAGTTGCAGAAAACATATCACAAAGGATTATTTAATTTGCCGATACAGATTTCCCTGAAACTGGAAAAGAGTAGAGAGAGATGGTATATGTCAAGCTGGGTGTTCGAAAATTTTATAACACGTTCGCAGATATAGAAACGGATAAAAGAATTACATTTTCAACGGCATAACATTCTAAGAAACAGGGATTTCTAACAACCAGCACATCGAAACTGAAACAGTAATGTCTTGGATCGCGTACTACAATGGAGCATTTCACTATGACGGCGGTTTCTGCTAATCAGACTGCGGAGCTTGTTCGTGGGGGCAGTTAACTGCCCTTTGGCCCATTCTGTGGCTCCGCCTGTGTACGCCGACAAATTACCTCAGTACACGCTCGCCGGAAAATAAAGAGAACAGAGCTGCGGGCGTACTAACTCGGAGAGGGACTGCGGAGTAATTATTACGGCAACCCCGAAAGCAGGTAGGAATTCGCGGCAACTGCCCTCCGGGGTAATGCATAATATGCAAATGTGAGGCGGCGTTTAATTAGATGATCGCGATAAGGGCTGGGGAGTGACAGCGCCAAGATGGGGCCCAACACAGTTGCCATTGTGCCGTAAATTACCTACTGATTTTTCTCCCCGGCGTCGCGGCAGTTTGGAGGACCCCCCGGCAAGCCCGAAGTGCGCTTCCAAACGGGCGCCTATAAAACGCTTTAAGTTGGCGACGTGTGCGCTGGCGGTATAATCTGGCCGTGAGCGCCCGGGGGAGAGCTACCCGCGGCACACGCCCCCGCATCTCAGATTGAGTCGCTGCGATAACTTCTTTCTCTACAACGCACCTTCCAGTCCCCAGTACTTCTTGTGACAGGTGCTTACTACATTTGAAGAAAGGATAAATTCGTATGTGAATTGGCTAAACGCTTCCATATGTATCTATACTACATCGACAATAACAGGCACTTTTCTCTAAAGAATAGCACCGTTCTTCTTTGAGAGAGAATAATGACCTTATTTGAAGGGTTTTTTATCGGATTGTTATAATTTTTCAAAGTATTGTTGTGACTGGAGTCGTAAATGACGATCTGACATAAGAAAAGAGCGGTTTGATGGCTCAGTGTTTAAGGCATCTGACTGGATATTGAGAGGTCCCCTGTTCGAGCTACTGTCTCGGCAGGGATTTTCATTTGTCCTTAACCCGACCTCCATCTCTGGCACAGATTGCTTCGTAATGTGAAGTACGCTAAGAACGCTTCCGTGGTTCTGATGCCACGATAAACTATAGGATCCCTGTACCCGGTAGGTTAAGATGGCTACGACAATGTGACGGGACGTCATTTATTATAATATTTTAATACCGAAATCATGAAAGTTTTCGAAGTTTCACTGCAGCCAGACGTCAGAGTAAGCACGTCCTGTTGTTCGACTTTCTGCCGATCGACAGTTCGGATTACAAGCTACACGTGCAGTGCTGAGCATGCAAGCCAATACTTTTCCAGCAAGCTAGAATACATTGATCACTCTCACTTCTTGACTGACGATCTACAAGATAACATCTAGGCCTCGGAGATAGATATTCGCTGCACCAACCTCACCATGCTCTGTTAGTTGTGAACTGTAGGGCTAAGTTTCATCCCTAGGATCAGTATTGCGGGTTACGGGATAACTCTGAATTTGTACAACATTGACTGTAGTTGATTTATGGTCCGGTGCAGATTAAATGGGGTTTCCAGAGATATTGTTTTATTTCAAGTAGCTCGTAGCTGTCCGCTCCCTCTCCTAATTACAAGTTACCCCCGATGCTCATGTTTATTTGCTAGCGCAAGAGAAGAAGAGGATAGGCTCAAGAGAGAAGAAGTCAAGAGCAGAAGATACGAAGAAAGTCGGTGCAAGTCATAGGGCATCGTAGGTTAACCATTTAGAACCCACGTGTCAGTCATCCTGGCACACCCATTCAATAGGCATAGCACGATCCTGTATAAATACATATAGGGTCAGCCACAACAGGAGCTGAATGCGCAGCCAATAGAAACCCCCTCACTAGATCATTACCATTAAATGGAATTATTATTATTACTACGTAAGAAAATTGTATACTGTTATTTTTCTGCAAACGGACAATCATGGTTTCCCCAAATCACTCCAGGCGAATACTGTTATGGTTCCTTTAAAAGATCATGGTCGAATTCCATTCCGTTCCTTGTCCCCAGTTGTTTCCCGCATCTAATGACCTCAACTTCAACGAAGGATAAAAGCTATAAGAATAATAGTAATAGTCTTTGTAAACAAAATCCTAGGCGTGCGTGAACCGCATCATTACGCACAAACCATAGGACCAATCCAGGTCATATTCACACGAAATGTTATTGAGGTGGCGTGAAAGGTTTTTATTCATAACTCATTCCGATATTTGGTACCGAAGAATAATTCCCATATTTAAAATTAGGTTATGCTGGCCGCTATTCTACAGATGACTCTGTATTACAGAAACATTGCTTGCCAAAGTTTACACTACCACTGTTTTGATTTCATTACGTTTTTTGAGTAGGTGTATTTATTTCATAAATTTTGTAATATGTAGTAGGTGCAATAAAATAAAACTGAATGCATTAATTAAACATAACATGTGTAGTATATTTTATTTACTTAAACACGGCAATAGCGCACAATAATTTGAGTAGATGATAAGAATTTAATTATCTTTGATTCCAATTGGACAAAGAAAGTAAGAAAAGGACAAATTGTTGTTCGCTGCAACTAACGTTAAGTAAATCGCGTTGGGTGTTGTAACATGCAGTTCACATCAACAGCATTTTTTCTTTTCAATTGAATTCATATTATAAGTATTAATAAATTTTTCAATTAGTGAATTTCGTTCAGGACATGTAGCTGGTATTCTACGGCAACCATGGCGCTGCAATTTAATGCTGGATTCTTATAAACTCGACGAGCCAAATCGAAAGTATGGGGTAACATTTTTTGATATCTCACATAGTTCTCGAGATATACTGTCGCAAAATTGAAAAAAATCATATGTTGGACATGCGCAATGGGTGTTTTTTTTTTTTATTGCCGGTTGTTGTTAGGTTGAAGTGCGGCCTGGATCAGAAGAAAAACTCCTCCAAAGTCACAAAGAAATTACCTATAACTATTTTTTAACAGCGGATATCTCGAAAACTAAGTGATAAATATATATAAATATTTTGCATTTTCTTCTCGTCGAGTTGCATAAGAATCCATCATAAGATTGCGGTGTCATGGTTATGATAGTGCTTCACATTTATGAAATATTTATAACTTAAATTCAATGTAATATTTTCTAACATTCAAAACAGAAAAACGCCAACGATCCGAGGCATGATTCACTTCGATGTGAAGTTGGAAAGCTGAGAAATTAATGATAACGTTTTCACAAATTAGTAAGCACTTTTTACTGAACGCGCTAGTTTCTTTCCCCGTCGGCGTTGTGGTAATTCTGACACAATCGATTTGAGAAGGAGGTCGGTACTTTAACATCCTACGAGCTGCCAATATCAAAAATTTCTTTGATGTGTACTGATGCAATAAAATTCTCTGGGGTGTCTAGCCGGATGGTGTTGTATAAATACAACGCTTCGACAGCTAGCTGTGCTGTCTTTATCAGGTATGAGATCTCTTCTAGCTGTCACAAGCTGACTGTCATCGCCTAGACTATACAACACCATCCAGCTGGACCCCCGAGAGGATTTTATTGCAAAATTTCTTTGATAGTTTATCTATGAATTATTAACACAAATCACAAATTCTGCGTAGACAAAGTCGCAGGTACTGATAGTAATAATAAAAATAAAAACTGGAGAAACATATATGCGAATGTACTCTGTCTTGCTAGTGAAAGACTTATAACCTAAAGATACGATCCAGGAATACCGCTTGGTAACTATTATTAGGATGGCCAATGCGTGGGTAGAGAGATTTTGCACGAAGCAGCCCGTAAGTCCATGATACTACTACCTTCACTGCCAAACGGCTGACTAAATTATAAAATGAGGCTTATAATTACTTACTATCTTGCAGCTAAATGTTGGCTATACTTGACACACGTCATATCAAAAAACATTGAGAGCAAAATATAGTACCGAATTAGAGCGTCCAAAAATTTTTGGTGATTTTACAATATGGTTATTCCTAAATGGAGCCCTTTGTGACTGAAATGTCGTGTGTAAGTTCCTGGGCATTTATTCCTCAAGCAAAAAATGTACGCCGGATCCACAACTGGTACAACAGAAATGGAACGGTGTGAAACGGCAACCATCGAATATCCGTAGTAGCCATATTAATGTATCTGCAATATCAGCTGTCTAACGGATTTCCACAAGGTAGACAAAACACGAATTTTACGCGTCTTTATTCCGAACATTGCATAACCACTTTATCAATATTATTGGTCCAAGGAATATACGTTAAGTTAATATGATAACAAAACTAATTCTACGTGTGTAGTTCACTTCTTGCGAAGAGATAGGCTGCCTTACGGCATTTCGGTTTGTGACGCCACAAGACGATTTAAAATTATAATTAGGAACTTTAAGGGGTAGTATATATTTAAAATAAGAATAGCATTAAGTAATTTCAATTACGCAGTGAGAGTGAGGCAGGGAGATTTTCTTTTAGATTTTCAGATGGGCTGCTGATTCGAGATATCCACCAAGTTTTATTTCTTTGTAATTGTTCCGCACATTTTACCTAGATTAATGCAGAGGAAAAGAATGCAGTCAATCTTCAGCAAAGAAGTCCGATAGTAAATCATTAATATAGTAGCCGAGAATAATTAAAAGAAGGGGGAGGGAATGTTACAGGTTGTATCTAGATGTCTGCCACAGATTGCTAAGTAGTACACGATAGTCTTTCTTCCTACCGGCGTTACTTGTTTTGAGTCTGGCATACATTGTTATTGAAGAATTTAGCCTAAGGAACCTGTACGATGACTCATCCGGAAAGCATAGGTCCATCTAGCAGTTTTATGATTGCGCAGCAATAGGATTGTTTGTATCTTGGCATAATTAGCTTAAATCATTACTAACGGCTGATGGGATTAGTGTGCTATGAAGTAGTTTTCAGGTTTCCTGAATTCTGGCGTTAGAGTTGCAGTCCGCTCTCGCTCAACACCGTAATAGCTATGTGTGTGTGGTTACGCCCTGCCACACCTCCACTCATTGCCTCATTCCTCATCGCCGACACTTTTAGTAGGCCAGGCCGTCGTTAGCGGAACATAAACCAGCTGTACTACCACACAAGGGCCGTACAGTATATCTTCATGGTAGTCACTATGCTTCGAGCCTGCAATAAATGTATGTTTCATTCATGCAAGATGCACTGTCGCAACTTGTCTCTGGTAGGAAATATATTACCAATTCAAGAAAATCGGATTTACTGACACGTAAATACGTGTATCGGTATAGCACACGAAGAAACATTATATAAATCGGTTTAGGAGCCGTATTACTTATCTTCGGCGATGTTAGAAGTGATTACTCCCGTCTTTTTATTGTTAGCAGAAGGGAAATCCACCAACCTCTGTACTCTGTTATTATAACTGAAGCGGTCTGCAAAAAAAAAAAAAAAAAAATGAAATTTTCTTGACAGGATCAGGAACTGAACCCAGAGCTCCCCCATTGACTCAAACGAAGAATGAAAAAATGATCCCCACAAAAAAATTTAAGTTAGGCCTACTGCTTGAAATATAGGAAACAACTTTTATTTATAAGGACCCTCTGTGGTTTTCTGAAAGGTAAAAGATTTAGTCCCGGAGGAAAAAAAAATTCAGTCATGCCCTACATACCCCAATAGTGTTAAGTAAACCATGAAGCTCAAGACAAAAATATATTTCTTCAGATAAAAACACAAAATTGCTATGGAAAGTAAAGTCGGATGCTTGGTGGTTTAATTAATACAGTAATTAATTAAGTCCACCATAAAGTTCAGTTTAACGTTTGTTTATTTTCCAGAAAACTCGTTAGCGATATTGTTTACATGTAAAGATACAATCCAGAGATACTACTAACGCAGACTTTGGCAGATGCAAAGTGAATCTGTATAAACTAACTAACGTCCTTCTGCTGATTTCTTTATATACTAGGCTCTATCGAATTTTCCCGAACACTTCAAAAGCTTCCGCTAGATATTTCTCGAATATTAACAATTACTCAAACAATTAAACATATTAAAAACAATCAGAATTAATACATAATCACTTAACATCATTACAAAATGGTCAGAAATGGAAATTAAAGATACTTAAACACAAAATTATTTACATAAATCATTTTAAACTGTAGAAAATGGTCCTGTAGACATCGTAACTTGCATTAATACTTGGAATTACAAACATTTAAGCAATTCTCTTGTACAATTCGGTTCTTAAACATATTAAATGGCCTTTAAATAATTTCTTTTCATAAAATAAAGTCTATATACACTGATTTACAAGAAATTGCAAAACAAACATACCAGATCATATTCAAGCAAACTTTAGCTCAATACAAATACTTCATTAAATACAATTATATTTAAAGTTCAGGTATGAAGGCTGTTACAGACAGCAACCTGTCATACTGCTGTAAACCATAAGAAGCAGAACAACTGATATTATGAATTATCTCGTTAGTTTAAATTCCGCTAATGTAGCAAGTATGTTGAAGTTTCCAGTTAAGAAACCTATCACAGCAAGTGTTCCATTAGGGTGCCTTAATCATCAGAGTGAGGGTATCTTCACTGTCCTCTGAAATAGTTCTTGCATACAACTGCAAAACGCTGGCGTCAACAGTTCACAGCGTAAATTACTTTTACTGCCGAGACAACAAATTATATACTAGGTTGGTACTTGAAAATGTGGGATTCAAACATCAGAAATATTCCTAAAAGGGTTGTTACTGGCCATATCATTCAAATCACTTCAGGCGAATGCCGGGAGAGTTCCTTCAAAAGTACATGGTCGACCTCCATCCATTCCTTGTACTCAATGCTAACACGCTTCTGGTGACATCGAATTGGCAAAGACAAAATACTTGAGGTAACTGACATAACTTGCCACAACGATCAGTATATTCCGTAGTCGGAAAGAAGCCATCTCGTCAATTGCAAGAATTTCTACTTCTTACAGTGTGTCCACGAATGGAATCCCTGACTTCAGAATGTAAAATCTCGAAAACAAAGATCCACAGAAGAATGCAACAAACGGTATTTTTACTGTGAAAGTTGTAAGAAATTCATACAAATGTTTTGATAAAATGTTATAAAAGATGTTAAAAGATGGTGCTGTACAGGTAGCACCAGAATACACAAATAAACTGGTCCTCTCTAGGCAGTCTTTGCAATGAATGTATCACGTCACAGTGTTTTCAAAAAATGTCCGCCGCTCAATGTTCAGAGGTGCTGCAAACGCAGAACGAAATTTGAACCTATATATCCTGCAATGTCTCAGCGGTAATGGATTCAGTAGCCACACAGATCAATGATTCAATTCTTCCAGCGTGGCAGCGTGGTTGGTTGGTTTCGGTATACAGTGTCTTTCAATGAGCCCCGCAAAAAAAAATAGCCACAACGAGTCTGATCGGGCGAATATGGAGGCCAATCCATGACTGCACCACTAAATTTGGGACAGTCAGACGCAATGACTCTGTACCTCGCCTTCTGTTAACAAATTTTGCAACTTTTTTCGAAACTTCTGTATGAATTCTAACAGCTTTCACAATAAAAAATACTGTCTGTTGTATCCTTCTGTCGATCATTGTTTTTCGAGATTTTACATTTCGTGGATACCCTGTATGAACGCCTTGTCCATGTAGAGCATGCGGGATAGATACCCCTCCTTTGCGACGTCTGTGAAGATGAACTTGGGTGATTTCCCGTTGTTTCGTGTCTAATGTGTGTGTGTGTTTAGTGCAGGTTGTGAAGGAGAGATGAAGGAAGGGAGAGGGTGAAACTCGGTGCCGGCCCATTCTTGCCTACTCTTCCGAAAGACACCAAGGGGAAAACTTAACATCCCATCCGACATACGATTCTCCTCGTGTGGTGGCAATGACCTGATGACAGTTTTTTTATCGGCTGCGCAATCCGCCCCTGTCGTAGCCACCTAGCCTAATCCGGTAATCCTACTGAATATAGGTGCCCTACAGTTTAACGTGAAGCATTCTGGCGTTCTTCGCATTACACAATAAGTTGTGCCAGAGGTGAAGATCGGGTTAAGGTCCTATGAAAATTCCCGCCGAGACAGAGATTCAAACCTGAGACCTTTCGATCTGCAGTCAGCCGCCTTAAACACCGAGCCACCAGGTCGCTCAGGTGACTCACATGCACTGCGAAGAGGTTCGGTATGTAGCCCAGGGCTTTGGTTCACAATCCGGTGATTAGGGATTACGTACTACCACCTCTCCTACCGTGCTTACCAAGTCCTGATGATGAAAATTTCTACTAACACCGTTGGGATTCAAACCAGCTAACCCCGTGTCAGCGCCGGACACCACCACGGTGTCGCAGACGACGGGGCTGTCTGCTGATTACCCGGAATAGTTCCTTCTTCTTCTGCTACTATTACTTATTCATATAGCGCTATAAGGATGTTATCAGATGTTTATTTTGGACGTGATAAATGGAGGATAAAATGATACGAACACCTTTAAAAAAGTATGACGTATTTCATAACTGCAGTACAGCCGCGCCACCTGCAACAGAAGTCTGCCACCTAGTGAGCATGAAGAGGAGGTTATCAGTCTCTCAACAGCAGTCACCTGCGTTGCATGCGTCTATCGAACTGTCTGTGATAAGTTGAAATGTCAGACCTGTCATAATTCCAAAGAGGAATGATTGTCGGAGCTCATTTAAGTGGAGCATCGGTTACGGAAACATCAAAGGTTTTGGGGTTAGCAAGGAGTACGGTATCAGCCGTTATGACAGCGTACACGAAAAAGGGTAAGACGGCGTCTTAAAAGCACAACAGTGACCGAAAGTCAAAGCTTACTGATAGGGATAGACGGGTCTTGAAGCACATATCTTGGCGCGGTCTTTGGACCACTTGTTATTATGCATGGTAGAATCAAATCCAATTACTATCTATGCATTCTAGGGGATCATGTCCATCCTTTTGTCCAGAGAGCGACCGCTTTTTCAAGACGACAACGCCCCTATCCACACTACTAGGTGTTCGAAGGGTATGACGATGAAGTTGAACATCTTGCTTGGCCCCCTCAGTCTCCGGACTTGAATATTATTGAACATTTATGGGAATATTTGGAGTCCAAACTTCGTTCCCGATTTCCTGCTCCATCCAACCTTTCTGAATTAGAGACCGTTCTGCAGGAGGAATGGCTTAATATACCTTTAAACATTGTCCATGACCTTTATGCATCTATCCCACGTCGCATTAAATCTGTACTTCAGTCAAAGGGTGGTCCAACCCCCTGTTAATAAAGATTTTCCATTATTTCACAGGTGTTCGTATTATTTTGTTCTCCCCCTGTAGTTACAATGCATTATCGAAAAACAGCTTTTAACCTGGCACATCACGACTTGATAAATAAACGCACAGTCACTGCAGATGTTGGTCGCAAACCTTATGATGTATGACTGGAGAGATGATCACTGATGCGGGAGAGTAAACAGCTATTGCGGATTTGGTAGTTTTAATCCTGACTGTAAATGTTTTCCGATTGGCTCAGGAATTCCCACAGCTCATTAAAGCGAATTCCTGGCCCCCACTGCAACCCACTGGTAAAAAACAGACAAACAGAGAGGGAGTGACGAATTCGTCGTCATATCACTCTGGAGGTTAGCATGATTTATCGCCTCGCCCGCGCCCGGGGGAAGTCGTAGGGGCTGCTTGCGTAACGAGTTTAGGGAGAGGCGGGAGGCCCCGGCGGTAATTCCACAGACGGAAAAAAAGGAGCGACAAGCTTGCATATTTTAGCAGCGGGGCTGCTTTGCTAAATGACCTCAACGAGGACGGCGAGGAGCGGTAACGATGCTTCCAGGGCCACTCCCACGACATGCACAGTGTTTACTGCTGCACCGCGCAGTGCTCGCGCTGATTTAGTGCCGTCTGCAACTCGACCCCACGTGCATTACTGCATATCTCGCCCACTCACTACCTGTACGTGTGTCCCAGACAGAGAGGCTTAATGGACGGTGATGTAATACCGGACCTTTGACCGTTTTCACAAAATAAAACAATCAGTTCTGGAAGAAGAAGAAAGCACTTTAAGTACTGGGAGCTCCAGTGCTTTAATTGTTTGTCTATACTAACAAAACTTTTAGCTTGGTCATTGTGTTGCCATGTCCGACACGTTGTCATGTCACGCAGCCAGCCTTCGTCGCTGGATTAACAACGGCCAAAGATATTACTACGCTCTAGAGGTTAGAGCTTTATTTAATAAAAGCTCTATTTAGTTAAGCAACCACCAAGAAATGAAATGTCAAAACCAAAAAAAAAGTATGTATTGAATTTAGATTAAAATATTAATTAATAATTGCTTTTAGTTTATTTATATTCAGCCGATGCAGATATTTTCATATACTGTCTGTCCAGAGATACCGTTGTCACAGTGAACTAACAAGTAAGACCAAACTACAGCGTTTTTAAGATTACTAGCGTCTGCATGGAGACGTTTCCACTATATTCTATGTAATTCTTATTGTAAACTCGAAGAAATTAATTGATATAACACTCCATTAAAAGTCCGTAATACGTTTAAATTAACACAGTTAATTACATTTTATTACTGATATCATTGTATTAGCTGCGTATAAATAGTTACAATGGGTCAAATTTAGATCGCAATATATTGAAGGTATTCATACACTGGCGATACAAGTTATAATATTTGAACAGCAATTTTAGTGGATGTTGCGGTTAGGTTGAAATGCAACCAGGACCGGAATGACAACTGAAACATTTTTTTACAGCATAATTCACTACGAATTTAGTTTTATAAATAATGTAAGTTATTTTTATAAGTTCCCTGTTAATGAAATTATTACATCTTGCGGATTGAAGTCTAGTAGTTCCATATTTATCATGCTTAATGTGACTTGGACCAAGAATAAAACTGGTATTATATGATATAGTATAACGTTTTTGGATTCCTAATTTATTTTTAATTTAATTCGTTCCCTGTTCTGTCGTCATAAATTAAGTACAAGTTTCACCTGTATCGCTACAAACTACAAACGAAATATGAACATTACAAAATCAAGGTTTTGAGCATTATGTAAAAACAAGCAACTACAGTGAAAGGAACTGCCAAAAGACCTAGTTCAATCTATCATTTTTAACGGGCTTAGAATCTAATTTTAGGTTATAAAAGAACGGAAAACGTGAAATTATACAATATTTAAGCAAATAAAACAACGTGTGCACTGAAGTTAAGAATACGAAAGCACGATAATAACACAATATCAAATAAAATACAACAAAGTGGTTTTTGTTTACTGCGTCTACAACAGTGCAAAAATGAATTTATGAGATAGAGAAAAACACTCTTAGACTGAGTTTCAAGGATTATGCAAACATTAGTGGAAAAACTCTTCAGCACAAGTCTTCCCCTGTTTCCAACCACACCTAAATTTATGCTGTACAGTACTAAGCCGAGTTTTCTTGCAGTAGCTTTCTGAGTCATTATTCTCGAAATACCCTGCAATTCTTCTATTGTGATATGGGTATCCTATGATTAGTCTCGCCTTTCGTCAATGTTTCAATAGTAATCGAAATTTGTAAAAAAAAAAAAAAAAAAAAAAAAAATTACATGATTTAAAAGTTATCTGTTGTTCCATAAAGATGATTTTTTTAAAAATATCGGTGAACTTTTGTATTTACCTGTTATATTTTACTAGATTTTACATTACTGTAATGACTTGTGGTAACTGATCATCTTTGGTTTTTACAAGCATGATCCTTGTGATGTTGTACACGATAATTTTGAACTCACTGTCAAAGACTGTAAATTACCACCAGCCCGTTAAGCAGTTAATTAATTTACTTTCGGCTTTGCTTTGAAATATGACTCTCGCATTCATGATAATGCAAAATCAGACAAACTGTAGTGAACACAATGACAAAACTGATTACGTACAGTCTTCCAGTCGGAATGCATTAAATGTAATCGCTGATCAGCAATTACATGAAGTGTTTGTGACTATTCTTTGCCTCCGACTGAGGCTCGAAAGTCAAATAGAATTGCGTGTTATTAAAATCGCCTCAGCCGCACGCTTCAGAGCAAAAAGTGAGGTCACGGGAAGTACATGACCGCTTGAAATATGAGCTCGTGGCCGAACACATTAACCAAACGTCTCTCTCCCTATGGACGGAGATTGCAACCCGCCACCTATCTGAATGCCGTGCGCCACAGTTTAGACGAATTTCTTCCGTCGCGTGTTGACTTCACATTTACACAGTCTTTCATCTAAATGAGAGATTCGTGTCAAACTGTAATTCAGGAACTCAATTTCCGTAGAAGCCACGCGACTTTAAAAATTCCATCATACTCGCTTTCTGGAACGAGAAAAATTGAGGAACCGTACTTAAAACAACGACAACTGCGGAAATAAACATTAAATGACGGTAGTCATCAATTACACCAACTTTGAATTTTATTATGCAACGGTAAAAATGGTTCGCTGATGACAATATATTATCTTCTCTGTAGTTACGGTTATACCGTATTATAAAATTAGGTAATGCAAAAAAAAAAAAAAGAATTCCAAAAGTTTCAAAGTGATAAGGTTTAAAATCACTTAGATAGTTGGAATGTAACATATAAGTAACAGAATATGGGTGGCACTTTCGAATATTAATGTTAAAAGTGAGTGGAATATGTATGGAAAATAAGACTGTGGTAATATTTCTTGCAAGCCTCTTGGACAGCTTAATTTCCTCGAGATTTTTCTTGACATGTGAAACTCTATTCCCGAGAAGATACTGCGGAGTCGTTGATAAACCTTTATGGTTACCCGGCCCTGGAAGTTCGGAGACTATTACATTTCTCTATTGTTACTGGGATCGCTGGTGAGAGATTGGCCCGGGGTATGCGTGGTTTTAGTTAACTATTGTCTGTATTTAGTGTAAAACATGTACTGTACAAATTCAGTCACACTTACGTTGCCGGAATCATAATAACATTAGAGCTGGTTCTATGGCTTAGTTGTCACATGTTATACGTACTTTTTTTTAAAAAAGTTATAACTGTTATGCCAGAGATAATTTCCAGTTTGACCTGCATAGCTATTCGAGTTGCCAATTTAGAAAACAATGTTCAGATGGTTTGATAATATCAGGGCTTGTTTTTTTTTTTTTTTTTTTTTTTTTTTTTTTTTTTTAAAATGGCATTTGGCTACGTGGCTATACAGCCATCACTATGTAATTTTGTAGTTTGCAACGATGTATTGTATTATTCAATGTATTATAGATTCTACTTGGTATAGACGACACAAGACAACACAACACTTAATTAAAACCACCCATACCCTCGGCCGGACTCGAACCGGCGACCCCTGCATCGCGAAGCTAGCACGCTATCCCTACGCTGCCGGGGTCGGCAGGGCTTGGGGTTACAGTCGGACACAGAGAATGCTCACCAATAATCAAATTGTTCGGAAGCATATTTATTTTTGCTCATCGAACTGAACTGTAACAACAACCTAACAACGCTTCAGAAGTCCCATCGTACGGCAAACATCTCTAGATATATATTTTTTTAAATTTATTGTTGATCGCATTCAGTACGCAGACTATATCACCAAAACAAAGATAACATAATTATTTTACTTTTTTTTAAAAAAAATTAACAGTGCACACACATGAAAATTTTTTACACCAATAATGTTCAATCATTATTTTTATTCTTGCTAGTAGTAGTAGCGATAACTCGTAACTATCATACTTGACATTAGAGGCTGCCTTAGATTTTTATTTTATTGTCTAGTAGAAATTTTACAATGACTGCGTACACGCGTTGGTCCTTCATGGATAATAAGTTCGCAACATTTGCTGATAAGTTCTTCAATCGTTAAAATACAACGAATCCTTGTTTAAATTTTTATAAATTGGTTTCCCTAGTGTGCCGTATGATTCTGAAGAAACATAAAAATACTCTCTTTTCATCTTGAGTAGCCAGCGGTCTGGTGGCTCGATTTATTTATTTAAAGATTTATTTAGCCTGGCAAGATTAGGGCTGTCAAGCCCTCTCTTACATCATACCAGGTGTTTACAATAAATAATATACACCTTACACAAACTAACAGTATACAACACTTATATAACAGTTGGCCTAAATTAAGAGTAATACTAGCAAAAAAAAAACTTATTCATATTTATAAGTAAAATACAAACTAAAATCTTAATAGTATTCGTGTTTAACTAGTTAATACTTTAATGGTATACACCAATGCTAGTGGAAGTTAAAGAAGTAAACGGTACAAACTTAATATTAGTAGGATGAAAAAACAAGACACAAACTAATAATAGGGAAGGCAGAATAAAGAGGTGGACACTGTATAAATCAATATTAATCAAATCTAAAAATTAATCTCAATGGTTAAGGCGTCTGACTGGAGGTCCAAAGGCCCTTGTTCAAACCCTTAACTTGAGGGGGTGGGGGTGGCATAAGCCCTTATCTCGAACTTCACCTTTGGTACAACTTGCTGTGCAATGTGAAGTATGCCTGAACGCTTCTGTGGTTCGGATTCCACCTTAAGACTGCAGGCCCCTTATATTCGGTAGGATTGTTCGGATAGGCTACGCGGCTACCATAGCGGCGGGTTGCGCAGCCGGTAAGAAACCCTGTGACCAGGTCATTAAGACCACACGAGTTTACATGAGTAGCACTTCTTCCACATTTCCACATTTACGACACCATTTTTCTTTCTAATGATTCTTACAACCTTTTTGCCACATAGAGAAAATAATACATAAATACTAGATTATATGTAACTGACCGCCTTGAAGGTTGAGATACTGCTAAATTAAATTTAATGTATTTAGAAGTTAGTTTTACGGTAAAAATTCTGCAACTTTCTCAAAGCGGCTAACCTTGCGGCAGCGCCAAGAATCTAGTGAACTACTCTGTTGCGCGGGAGGTGCACACGCAGTATTCGCAACCGGCTCATAAAGTGTGTGTGAGAGAACATTTGTGTCACTAATGACTAGCCGGGATACTTGGAAGTATGCTTCTTGGTTACCATTCTCGTGATATTCTTTCAGCGGCTACTTTTACTGCTTAGCAGAACGTCTGCGACCCTCATAAAACCTGCAGCTTAAGATCACATTTACCGGCAATAAGAACGGATATGTCCCTCTCAAGCGGCAATTACTGTTGAATTTATATGCCATCTAACGTTTCATTTGAGTGTTGCTTCTCAACAGTGAATTTTTACATAATATTCCAGGGTAAATTGTGATTACGATACGGGAGTGGCTGCGTAATGCCTTTATATAACTACCATCTCTTCCGTTAATCTTCATGTTACGTAGTAGTTTTCTTTGGTCGAAAATATAATCGAAAAGTATGTGAAAAACTATTTCATATACATAATTCTGTGAGAAACACAAGAATATGTTTGCTAATAGTCTTGTAAATACAAAAAAAAAAAAACAAAAAAAAAAATCTTCTCGGGTGTCCAGCCGGTTGGTGGTGTAAAAACACAACGTTTCGACAGCTGACTCTGTTGTCTTCATCAGGTATCTGTAGTTGTTCTCAGCTGATTGTCACTGCATCGACTGGCTTGGTCACCCATCGAGCCTCCTTTATACCTTCAGCTGGGAGGTATAAAGGAGGTTCGATGGGTGGCCAAGTCAGTCGAGGCAGAGACAGTTAGCTGAGAACAAATATTTGATACCTGATGAAGACAACAGAGTCAGCTGTCGAAACGTCGTGTTTTTACACCAACGTCCGGCTGGACACCCGAGAAGATTTTGTTGCATCGATACGCCGGGAAAGTCTCCACTCACAGTCTTGTAGATGTTTTTACGCCAGGTCCTAGCTAGATGATCACAATAATGTTATTAAAAGCTTCTTTTCACTCATACTTAAAAAATATTTAATGAAATTCATGTATATTTAGTACAGTGACTAATATGAAAGTGTTAAGTTTATCTTGGTTTGTAAATAAATTTCTGAAGGAACAGTGCAATCCATTGACACAATGTCACTTAATTATGCCACGTGTAGGAATACGTTGTACTAACAAAACTGCAAGCGTTTAGGCCCTACACATCGTAAGAACTGAGAGAGGTTCTCTCATTATACGCGCCTGCTTAACTGGCAGCAGAGGCTGTACAACAGATGCGCGGGTGGCATAAGAAGCAGGATCAGTCCATTACACCATCAGCGAAACAGCAGGTGTAAAATAACCAAGAAGTGCTTGAGATTGTGTAGCCACATAACTGAGATTGCAGAGACCATTACCCAAGGAGGGTATACAAGTGAGATAACAACGCATACCCTCATCCAATAACACTGCCAGTACAATTATTTCGAAAATTGCAATCTTTGGTGAAAATGTATGCATTTGAATAATTTAAGAGTTATTAACTTCAACGCTTCTTATAGGAAAAAAAGAAACTATTCCTCTATGAGAGCAATTTTTCTAGGTTTTCTTCAAGTGTTTACATTCCTTTTGGAATGTGCAAGATATTTTCCCCACATTTGTGAAATATAGTAAGAGCAGAAGCATATTTCTTTCAAACCACTTCTCCTCTAGACCGGGTTTGAACCAACGACCGACACATTTTAGGATAACAGCACACAGTATTACCGGATTTGTGTTACTTTAATTCCGCTGTATTGTTTACAAATCATTACATTTGTTTCGATACCGATTCAGGCATTTTTCCCCAACAGTTATTGTATAAGACAAAAATCAGAATAATAGCCACTACCCAAAGAGCAACTATTTCGAACGATTCAAGAAGGGGAACTTGTTGAAGAGTCGTGGAAGAGTAAAAACGGACGTTGCAGTCGTATAGCGTGTAGTGCCACGGAATGTCTCGCTGGCGTTATGGCGCCAAATAACAGCCGATCCACAGACGTAGCAACGTCTCAATAGAGGCGAACGAGAAGCGAAACTGCCCAACGTCACGCTACAAACAAAACATCTGACAGACGTTTTGTGACTGCCAGGTGCTCCACAGTACGAGGATTTACCACACTATGGCCCGAGTTTTCGACACTAGCAATAAGAGGTACTTATTTGGTTGTAAACCTTACGGTACAAGAAGAAAGAGAGGCATTAAACAATGATCTTCCCAAGAAAATTAGAAATACAAAAGAAATGCGTTAGAATTAGTTGAAAAACCTCTTCTTCCAAGTATAACCTGTTTTTAGAATTAAATTGTATTAATTTATACTATTTTCACATGTTTATTCTCTTTTAAACTAGTAATTGTGCCTTTTCACGTCTCTCAAGCCTTCATTAGTATTTGGTTGTACCACTTTCTTTTTTCAGTCTTTACCAGCATTAGTTTATAACACTTACTTTCTTATTTACCAGTTAAACATCAATATTATTAAGATTTTATAACTATTTTAGTTATTAACTTAATTGAAGCAAAATATTGAAATAATCATTGTATTCTGTTAATATGTCTAAATTGTGATTTACGAACACCTGGTAACATGTAAGAGAAGGCTTGACAGCTCTAATATTAACATACTAGATAAACACTAAAATAACTAAATAAATGGAAGGCTTTCTTTAGTTTACAGTTGTGCATTTTCGGGAGTACTATTAATGTACCAATAGCAATTGTTTTGTTGGCTTTTGGGTAATTAATTGGCAGCTACAGTAGTTTAGTCGTATTAGTTACCGTCTTTAGTGCTTGTAGATTTATTTTAGCTGCTTCGACGAATTCATATGCTATATAAATCACGCTGAATTCTACAGCAGCCAATCGAGAATTCAGTCCTATTGGCAACTGCAAGCGATTAAGTACGTTTTCTGCTTCTTTACAACCACATAAAGATCGCGCTGCCAGATTCTGATTGTATAAATGTCTTTTGAATTTCCGATAGTTACATTTGATTCATGCAATTTTTGTGGTAAATCACCCGGATATGCTCAGGTGAATGAATAAATTATTCGTATCTTTGTATGGCTAGCTACCCTCAGTAAATCTTCTTTCATTTTAGATTTAATTTTTGTAGAAGTTGTATCTGTTGTTATTCAGTACAATACTTCTGTGTAAGTTATTCGGCATTGTGGCTGATTAATTTCAATACCAGGTTTGATACTTTCAAGCAGCTGGTAACCCATCGTTTGGACAAGCTCCACTAAATTTTCTGACTACAGGAGTTTCGCTTAAATCTGTACTAAAAGTTTAGAAGACATAGCGTTTAATTTCTTTGCACTGTTGGAATTGCAATTTCAACTTCCACACTGTTCAACATTATAAGTTCCAAACGCTGATTGCAATTTAAAGAACTTGAAACTGAGTGGACAGAAGGTAGATAATAAGCACATAGTCTGTTGGAAAATTCTCGTACATCATTTGCTAGTAATAAACTTGCATTTTGCGGCTTGTACTGTGTAACAATGGATACATCATTAACGGCGTATGCTACAGGAATCTTTGAGTGCCATCTCTCCTCGTAACTAAGGTATGCAGACTTAGTTAAATTTCCTTCATACGATCAGCTACGAAGTCTCAGTAATGTTGATTTTCCGGAAGGCACTCCCTTCTCCCCAAATGTCTTTACGTAGCGACAATTACGTTGAGAGTCAAAATCATGGTTTGCATCACTAGCGATGAGTCAAACCAACTATGCTTTTGCTAAGACTTCTTATGCAAAACAATCACCCTGTATTTGCTGTCGGGCACCGTAAAGCTACTTTTCTTAAGGCAAGAAAATAATTTAAGTGCTCTGGATAAATATGTAATCTTACCGAGAAAAATATCGTATATATAACTACTGAGTGTCTACTCTTATCAATTTAATAGCAGGATAAACTTAAAACTCTATGGAACAAGGATGATAAATAATTCTTAAAGAAACAATCAAGCAGAGATTTTTTTAAAAGAAAAGACAGGAGAGACTACAGGTAGCAACTAGAACATAATATGTAAATGTATTTCCTTATCACGTCATTATCAACGCAGCTATCAACATAACATTCCTTGAGTAAATCATTATGTTAATAATATACTCTGGTAAAAATCTCTTATTAAGTTAGTTTCAAACAAATAATTTACATTAGGAAAAAGATAACTTGAACGTTTCTTCGCCTGGTAAATGAAGCTGATTTATCTGATGAATCTTTTCTTTGGAATGTCGAGAAAAGACTTCCCTAATTTTTCTTAATAAAGTAAATACTGATGATCATGAAATTACAAAGATGTCGGTTTTAACACCTGGCAAGTAATAATAATAAAACTTGAAATAAATTACTTTGGCTACAAATGAATTAGGACTTTTACAACATTGACCTGCCATCCAAGACTACAATTAATACTTACAAGAAAGAACTTTTGTTTGTTTCATAGTGAAAGGTGAGTGTGAAACAACGTGCTTGCTGGATTAATATACAACAGTTTGAACGAGGAAAATTTTAGAAATTTTCTGAACCTATTAGCTAAATCAATTCTATCTGAAGAAAATATTCACCATTTGACATAAAGTACAAAGAAAATAAATAAATGCGTTGTATTTTCTGTCTGTCAGTTACTTAGTGGACAGTGAATGTTGAACAGCTGATAAGAAGCTTCGCTGTTTTTAATTAAAACAGAATAAAATAAAAGGGAAGTGGTAATTTTTTTTTTTTTAAATTCAATTTTGAAATTTCGCCATCACGGTTACACACAGTAGATACAGCAATTTTTTGTTTTTAGAACTTATTGTGCCCATTAGCTAAGCCCTCCGAACAACGGCAATCTCATTATATCAGCACTGAAATATTAACAACAGGACAATCATGTGTCAGACCAGACATTTACAAAGCGCAATAATTCCAACAGAGTTGTCCGTGCAGCTTGACGCAAATTAACACTGAAAGATTTAATGTTTATACTACCATGTTTACTGCGATTGAAGTTCAGCTTAATCGCCCATTGACAACCGTTAGCGCTATACAGAAAGTGATTAACAGCAGCAACAAGAAAAACAATTTTACTGATTGGAAATTCTGCTTGTGGCCGTTTCTGGCTATAGGGCGGTTGGATGTCGTTGTCGATAGAGAACTAACGCCACTTTCCAGAGAAAATATGTAGATTTTAAATAACTACGGTTGTGGACAGTGTTTCTATAATTGTTCACGAACTGTTTCCACAAAATATCTAATGTGTGACACTGCAATGGGTGCACAATTAACGATTAGTTAGTGGCGTATTATTCGCAACTGCGTTGTTATACATAATGGAAACTCACATGATGTTTGGATGTTAGTAGGTCCAAAATGCCAGTACAGCAATAAAACTACCAAGAGTTTTCTTTACCAGCGCGATTAACGAAACTAGACTATAAAATCTTTAAACCGAAAAGATGCCTTAAGAATTTAACTGAACGATAGGTGGTTTGTAGAAGAGAACTATATAACTATAAAACTTGCAAATTGACACAAAGAATGGACACTATTGCTCAGGGAGAATGGACGCCACATCACTAGTTATATTAGCAGTAAAGTTTGTTTCATATCTTACAAAGAAAGAGAAAAATCGAATGGTTTGTTTAAGTGTGTTAGTGGTATGGCGACTCAGTGATAGGATGTATGAATTGTCATGGTAAGGTCTCCTGTTAGAATCCCCATTTCGGCTGCTATTTTCAAAGGCCCTTAACCATCCTTCTATGCGAAGTACTCTAAAAAAGAGTTTTATTCACGCAATGAGAAACGCGTACAAAGCTTCATACAATTCACACCATCCATTTCAGGAATTAAAGCAAAACTAGGTTCACCAGCACCCTACCAAAAAAAGGAGTGGGTTGAAGTTGACTTACACGCACACTATTTTTATTCGTCCAAAAAGATACATACGTAGCTTCATTGATTTCGTATAGGCCATTTCCGGTACTAAACAAAACGGTGATTTCACAGCACAGTTATATGAATGGGGTGGTTTGGATGCTTTGATACGGAATGTCAGTTTTCATTTTAATCCAGGTTACATTTCAACCTGTCCGCTAATGTTGCTGCTCGAGCTTGAAACATCGACCGTATGAGCATTAATACATACCACATACATAAAAATGTATCTGGAATGTGTCTGTTTGTTCTGGCATCACGCAGAAAATACAGATTTTGAATGGAATTTCAAAATTTGAAAGCTTTGGGTCAAAGTTAAAATTTAAGGTATATCTTAAGACGTTACGACACATTTATTTTACGAATAATCTAGGATTACCTGAAAACTGCTGAATCGATTTTGAACAAGTTTTCACAGTATCAAACTTTAGAAATGTCTCATTATGCTGACTAATCTGCCACTGGAGCTAAAAATTTTCTCATTTGCTACTGTGGCGCCATTTTATTGTGATGATGGCCAGAGACATTGTAGTTGCACTGACAGAGATTGTGATCAAAGAAAATCTCTGTTGTCTTCTCGTTATTAGTTTCTCGCATTCAATACGCCCATCTATGGCATTCAAAAACTGAATATCCAGAATTAAATGAAAGAATGTTTCAAGTTTTATTTAGTGTGCAAAATAGTCATAATTGTAAACTGCTTTTATTGCTTTCTTTAAAGGCTATGGGGCAAAGATATTGTAGTCGTGTGTTTATGTCGCAGTACGTAACATCCAGTCGCTCCATCTTCGGCATTTGTCACCATAAATTCAAAATTTCATTTAATTCTCCCGTTTTATGTAACGTTAAAACATAAGACGATTGAGATTCTAAGCTTTAAAACGGTGAAAACCCACATCGAAATCTGCTCAGTAGTTTCTGAGTTTATCTAGAGCAAATTTATCCGGTTTTAGTTTTATAGATAATTTATAGGTCTCCTTCACACTTCAGTATTAGGTGTTCACAAAGAAGCGGACTGCGTTACATATATGAAATCTTTCCTTAATTCCTAGAGTCAACGTGGGAGTACTATGTGAGAGTGTGAAAAACGAACCAGTCTGCTTTAAGGCTCGTCAACAACCAAGTCATTAGAGCCGGGAAATTGTTGTGGATGAGGGATGGAAGAAACCATACCGGTACTCGGCTTAAGCGAAACCAAAATTCGGATGGTCATACCGGGCAGCGAACCCATATCCTCTTCGACGCCAGGCTTAACGTCACTACTTAGGCACTAGTATCGGTAGCAAGAAACTTAGCCTAGTCGGCAGTCTGCATCAGGCAATCAGCGCAACTTAATATATGTATTTTGTGATTTCAGAAGAAAGGAAGAAATAAATAAGCCAGGAGGAATGCTGAGCTGAGTGTTTTTCTGCGGTGGGAACTAGTATCTGAGGACCACCCATCAGGAATGCTGGTTGAAAGCCACTGGAGGCAGCAGGTGCGGGCGGCGCTTTGTGGGTGGCGAGTAATCGGCAGCAGGCTGTCTGGGAGCTACCAGATAACGCGGACCAAAGGGAAGCCGCCAGGCGGCATCGAATTTATGTCCAACATGTTCGCCCGACATGTCGGCTCTCCCGATACCACACGACAAAAGCCACGCCGATAGCCCCCTGTAACGATTACCTGCATGCCCGCATCTGATTATGCAATGGATAAAGGGGACACTCTTTGCAGTTTAATGTAATCAATGCAGTTAGATACTCAGCCGCAAGAGATTTTTGCCAATCGGAGACTAAAATTTCTAAATAAACATTCTTGAATTTTAATTTTTTAATACCAGTAATAGTGAAAAATAGGTCCTACATATATGAAGTCAGTAAAATAATAATAATAATTTTACGAGTGTTATAAGCTTTAATTTTAAAAGGAGGAGCAGATTTTGCAGTTTTATTTCTCACAAACTGTAAAAGGTACAAATATATGCCACACATCAATAGATGCAGGAGGGATCAAAGTTTGAACACCCCGTCTATTAGTTCCATTCACTGCCACAAACGGCGCTGTTGCCTGTTTACTTGGAAATGGCGAGAGGACAAGTCATTTTGTGTATTACAGTATGCAAAAAGTTGACCAGTTGCATTTTGCATCGTGTATTCCGACGTAAGTCCAATAAAGTGCCACTTCGTCATAAACAGATTTACTAATGGCATAAGACATCCGTGGAAGATGTGTGCATAATCTATATCAACGAAAAAGCACTGTTCTCCTGAAACGTCAAATGAAGATGTGTATAGCAATAAATGGACTGCCGTTTTGATGTTTGACGTGCAAAAGCTGGTGTTCATGTTGAATCTATACAGTAAAACTTTGAACCTTTCTGTATTCACTAATGTGCATACATATTTGCATCTTTTATAGTTTGTGAGAAATAAAAATGTAAACTCTGGTCCTTATTTTTAATAACCCTGTATATTGTTGCTCCTTTTTTTTTTTAAGCAAAAAAAACAGCCTAAAATACCTCCCAACTTATCTGTCTGCTCGTAACAATAACAAAAACAACCATAGCTTCACAACCGGTGGCAGTGTTATTTTGAGGCCTTCACGTTAAACCTGTTAGTCTCAACATAGATCCGTCATTACATACACTGCATCTACGATTATGTCTGTGATAGATGCATCAATTACAGGAGAGCTCATCAAAATAAATTTTTGTTTTACAAATTTATTTTTGTTTCTTCACACATACGGTATATATTTCTTGCAGTTAAACAAGACAAAAATAAATAATAAGGCTAGAAAACGCTGAAAACAACAGTATTTTTCTGACCTTAAATCTCACCTTCAGCCCATTCACTACTTGAAAAATATTTCGTGTTCATATTCTTCTGCTGAATATTAAATTCGTGGGTTCAGACAAATTAGGAGACATCCTGTGCATATACTAAGAGGTATTTACTACGTTATCTGTAAATCGTAACAAAACCGGACCGCAAAGATATCATATATATTTTTTGTGTAATGTCTATTAAGTATTTCGATGACAGTAGGTATTTATAGGTGAAGATATAGTTATCACCTGAATAGTATTAGCTTTTTAAAATAGATTATTTAAGCCATTTAAATATTAAAAAAACTTTTAATGGCAAAAAAGGAGATTGAATCAATATCTTCAAATATATTACCGGAATATACGTACGCAGAAACGTCAGGAGGTAAATATAAATAAACTTTTTATGAAGAAACACTGTAATTTTAGCACCTATGCTGGTTTATCAGTCTCGCTCCAAAACTAAATTTCACCATGATATACTTTAACATTGACATTTTAAAAGATACGACACATTTTATGAAGATGGTTCTGGAAAATGAACATGATTGTTTCTAATAATCTTACTTCCGTTTTCATCAGTATATTGAATCTCAAAGCTATAATAACATTCAATTTCTCACTTTAACACGAGAACCAAACACATAGACAGAATTAAATCTTAACATTTAACTTCTTGATGTGGAGAGGGGAACAACAATTCGTATGGAGTATGTTGGTACATTAATGTCAAACGTGAGCTTTGACGGATAACGAAAGAGCTAAAATTGAAGATCGGTTTTAAATTTATTGAGGAACGAAGAATTGCAGAAAACAGTCAAGTAGTGGAGAAAAACAAGAAAGATAAATGACAACAGAAGAGGGAACAGGATAGATATGTCCTGAGATGTAGAGGGTGGAGGTAAAAAGAGAAGAACAAATCTAATTCAGAACATAACGTGTGGAATATGTCAGATGAACAAGGAAACGCTAGAACATAATGCGGTGATTAAGGGTCCTGATGATAAGCATTGCAGTACATAATGAGAACCATTGAATTACTTTATCACATTATTTGTAGTAGCAGTATTCAAATCAGATTTCAAAAATTGATAACTATATTCGAAATTATTAAGACTAAGAGAGAAAACATACGACCCACATTAATATTATAAATGCGAAAGTAACGCAGTCCCTCAGTTTGATTGTTAAGTTTTCAAGAATAAACGGCTAAACCTATCTTGATGAAATTTGACAAGGAAATACTATTTATAATTAGAAAGGACATGAGATGAATAACATACTTTGTCATGAGCTTTTGAAAAACAACCATGCGATGAGACAGACAGACTATACCATGTGTAAGTCTATGTAATTTTATATCAGTCGTTCAAGCTTTGTTTCTCTCGCAGTCAATTTTTGCATGATTCATTCATGAATTTCATGTATAGACACAACTTATATGTGTTTTTCCCACGGGCAGCTATATGTAGCTAGTCCATGGGTTTCCTACACCCAAAGGTTATATATCTTTGCAGAGGACAGTAGAACTAAAATCGTTGCGTACAAAACATTATTGACATAAGACGTCCCCAGAAAGTGACATAATAGTAAACGACAAACAAATATCTGCCGGAGGAACCGTGGTAGTTACTCTCTCACAGTTAACCTTCCTCCCTTAGTTTGTTGATATTTTTAAACATGTTGTAAATTGGGTTTCTTCATGAGACAGGTCCAAGGGTAGAATGGTATGGTGATGGCTTCCCAGTCACACTATACCAGTTCCGTTCTCTATAGGACACCTTTTACGTCTTTTACGTAACTTTAAGCTTTCTATATACAATTCTAGCAGTAAACTTTTAAGTCCTCGCGTATGAAGTCCCGGGAAACAGCTAGTACGTAATCAAGAAGACCAAGGTATTCACAGAGGACAAAGTTCTTGCTCCCTGCAACATAAAAGTAAGAAGAAAAGATTCGTTTCAGAAATCCATTTTACACGTTTTGACTTGCTTATAAACAAGACGTCTAGTTAAAAGAACAGAAGCTTTTTCTGGAGGTATGAACCATAAACATTTATGTGAGCTCCGCACCTGTGGGCAGCCATTATGGCACCTGTGCGGCCGGCGTGAACTGGAATGGACAATGGACCAGGACCGGCTCCAACACGTGCCTAAACAAAGGAAACGGCTCCGGCGTCAAATTAAGCGCAATTTCTGCGGTCTTTGGACTCACGCGTGCTGCCGGTTATCTCGGGGCTAACTGCGTGCCGAGAACATCAACGAGGAACCACAATGGACCGTCACATTCCCTCAGTAAAGCAAGCCGAATCGGCCATCATGCTGCGCCTTCGCGCTCGCCAGGGATCCACTGTGAAGGCGTCTCGACTATTAGCCTGCCCCGATCCGATCCACCCATTCCACTAGCTTACTACCAACTACGCCCGATATGCACAAGAAATGCCAATTTAACACACACGAAGTCGAGAGTATGGCCACTTTTGTGTTACTCTCATTTAATCCAGTGAGGGAAGATTTCATCCTTTCCTCATCACTCCCATCGTAAACTCGTAAGTACTTGAAGTGAAGTGACCTAGTGATTCGTAGGTGAATTTGTATTGGCGAGACAGCGGGTCAAATTCCTTCGCTTCGATGTATCATTTGGAAGAATCTCGTGTGAATGGGATAGCTCAGTCGTACTAGGAGATCATCAGACAAGTTATAAACGGATTTTGGTCTCCCGAGTACATGTTGAATTGTGTTAACCCCATATGTCTGTGGTACAGCCGTTTCTTCAAATGTTCCATAGTTTTAGAGATATTTGCATTAAAAAATTCTCACTAGCTTTTAAATACTGGAATTATTGGCACATACTTTCAAGTAGCAGCATAGCTATAAAGTATTAGAGTCCTAATTTTCAAATCCAGTTTCGCGTTCTATCCAACTTTTCCCCCCAGAGATCAGCGAACTTCAATTTTTATTTCATTTCAACTTCAATTACATAGTTTTATTTCGTGAAATAATGTTAACAAGAAAACTTATCACGTATAATAGAGCATCATATTTTCTGAAAATCATTATGTTTTAATGCTTGGTGTCAATAAATTTAATGCATCGACGCGTTTTCTAATAAATTAGGCATGAGTTTTTACTTTAGTCTATCTTTGTGCTTCCTGTGCTTTTAGATCTTCATGAAGTTTTTTAAACGAAATACGTAACATCCAGAAGACCATTTTTTTCTCTTTTTTGTCACTTATCACTGAGCTCCATTCTGTCGAGTTTTCCATCCCAGCCTTTATTTTATTTTTTTACGGTTTATACGCTACTACTACTACTACATGCAGAAATATCGATTTTAGGTAAAGTTTTCTCGTGGTTCGGTAATTGACAAGAGTTGAATTGTTCCGTTTCGACTCTCAAGTGCAGAATTTTCTTTAGTTAAAATGCGAAATGGCACACAGTTAATAAAATAAAACCAAGATGTGATTACAGAATATAGCAGGTAATTGCTTTACACAAGTGTATTAAACCTTCCCAACGTTTATAACTAATTCTTTTTTTATGGCTTTATGCCTTGTTGACGTCGAGGTCATTAGAGGCGGGAAAGGACTGGGGACAAGGAACGGGAAGGAATTCGGACATTTTTGAAGGAAGCATTTGCCTTGAATGATTTGGGGAAACCATACAAAAACGCAAGTCTCGTTACTCGGACCGGGATTTGAACCGGCGTTCTCCCCAACGATAAGCCAGAGCTTTACCGCTCACCCATCACGATGTTTCTTCCTCTTTCAGTCCAGTGTTAGAACTGGTGGCCTGTTAGGGTCTCAATTCACCTTCTTGCTGATCTCCCTACAACTTTCCTGACTCTGCCTTGGATTCTGAGGACTTTTCGTGGGATCTGGCTAATCTTCATCCCTATAGCCTGTTCAGCTAACAGAGGCGGCTCGAGGTCAGCATGCTCTATCCCCACTCCACTACCCTTACCCCTACACGCGAAGGGGAAATTTACCCCCACACGGCGTACGGCACCGAAAGGTAGGAAGGGAGGGGGGTGTGGAGGTGAGCAATGGGGAAGATGACCTTGAGCGGCCAGTTTAGAGTGAACAAGGTATAGTATATGATCTGCTAAGTTCAGAGCTGGTTTCCATGTGGTTATCATCTGATCTTTTGCTATCCGGCAGTTTGTAAGAAGCTGTTCTTATGAATCGTGTCTCAAGGCCAAGATTACAATTCAGAGTTACGTTTTTTAGAAAACGTATTTTAGTTAGATATTTGTTGCTAATCCATAAATTTCCTCATAAGTATTTAACGCAGTTTTATTTTGGTTTTGAAAATTGTTAAGTAATTAACAACTTGAACTACGTGTGCTAGCGTGGTTTATTCCCATCGGATGGATTGGTCGGGATCGACTCACCCCCAGCAGGTGTTTTTGCCGGGAGGAATATTGGAGGGCGCAGGGGTCGCTATCTGGCACGGTGCCTCGGGCCGTTATTAATCACTCGATAATCAGCGTAACAGCGGCTCGCCGATTAAAGAGAGTGGCTGCTATATTTCACATAACAACGGCTCTCCGCAAGTTGCTCCTTCTTCTGCGTTAAATCAAGAGCGTGCAGTTCTGAGAACTCTCAGCTACGGGGTTTTCTCACCATTGTATTCAGATTACGTTAGTTCCAGCATAATTAGTACCTCCGCCGTAGTGGTGATGGTTTTTATACTGTTGGCTACTAGCTGTTAGCCGCGTCTTCATACGCGTGGACTTGGAATTTTATTGCGAGGATTGGATAGAGAAAGATGTAAGTTCCGTGAAACATATCGCAAAAATGCACGGATTCGGGATAATATCGCTGGGAAGTCAGCACCATAGCGCTCTACCGCTAAACCTGTCTAAGGGAACGTCCATAAACTACGTGGCTCGGTCTAAAGTCGGGGAGAGGTACGGTAGAGAGCTACGCTGAGCTACGTGAGGGAAGGGGGCGGTTCGTACCCAAGCCACGTAGCTTTTCATTCATTTTATTTGCCACAGTTAAGATAAGGTACCGAACACACAACAGTATGTGAATATTTAATTCCGGCATTTAGTTATCTCCGTATGTAATTTGGAATAGTCTGAAGAGAGAAAACAGTACAAATTGCCTTCTGCAATCGAAAGGGAAAAAAGCTACGTGCCAAGCGGGGGTAGGGGGGAGGGTGGGGGGGGATGTGTAGAGCAAAAGCCACGTCAGGATTCGAGTGGGAGAAGGGGGGGTTCAGTGAGGCCAAAATAGGGCTACGTGATTTAAGGACCCTCCCCAATGAAGAGAACCAATCAGAAACATGTTTAAAAATAGCAACAAACAAATGGGGGAGTGTTAACTGACGGAGACCACCTACCATAGGTTTTCCTGAGGATTTTTGATTTTCGTTTAAAATTATGTCACTTTCTGGTGGAATCTCTCTTTTTTTTTTTTCTTTTGCTTATGGCATTACTCCTCGTTGACATCGAGGTCATTAGAGGCGGGAAAGGACTTGTTACAAGGGACGGAAAGGAATTTGGACATAGCCTTTTAAAGTAAGTATCCCAACATTCACCTAGAGTGATTTTGGGAAACCATGGAAAACCCAAATCTGGATGCCCGGACGGGGATTGAAACCAGCGTGAGGCAAATCTTATGTCAATACCGTTTTGTACACAATGTACTTTCAGCTTGGTCTTGTCTGCTTTCTTCAGCATGAGTATCAGATTCTTGGTTTCTAATAACTTACGCTGCTCTTCCTCCGCGGGGGTTACGCCCTAGGTCTGATTCATGCATGCAAAACATATCTAAAAGAAGACCAAATATATTTATGCCAGAAATTTTTAGTTAAACACAAAAATGATAGCATGGCGCAGCGCAAATTCATATCAATACTTTACAATGAGATTCATCAACAGGTCTTACACAAACTGACTGAGAGAGAAACAAACCCTGAGTGACCCATATAACACTACAGAGACTTAAACACGCTAGCCATCTGTCACCGTACGGTTATTTTTTAAAAAATTTCTTGATAAAATTTGTTAATTATTCCAAAAATGTATTCTATATCCTTCTCAGTGATACATAATATTTTCATATCAAATTTCATCAAGATCACTTTAGCTATTTAGTCGCGTATACGTAAAAAACAGACACATACTCAGTTACTTTCGCTCTGTTAGTGTACTTTAAAGCTTAGAAAAAATTAGTTATATTAAACGCCTGTCCCTTTTGATAATTGAAATGATGATTTAACTTAAGGCAAAGTATGGTCTAAGGGATTAGGATATGTCTGCTGTGGATTGAATCAAAAACATAGAAAATAGGGCATAATGAACATGTAGATAGACTGGCGAAATTAGCAATATGAACATGTGGAACGCATGCATGACACTTTTATTTCTCGTAACATTAGAGAAAGCGCAGTGGCACCACTTGAAAACTGTTCCCAGTTCTCATTACGGAATTGTGTAACATTTCGGAAAAGTCATGGTTTTACAAATGGAATACGAAAAAAGCCTCATTACCACGAACTGAGATCTCAATTCCACCATAGGAATTCCCGCCGTATAGGGAGTGCTTGGTGGTAGTGTGTGCCAGGCTTTTGGAGACCTCAGTCACATTTTAGCAGCGCCATGAAGAAGTGATGAGGGAGCTGGCCAGCATGAGAATACCCCTACTCACAAATTTAGTTCTGGTTTTGGCCAGCGACCAGTGGTAGACCCATTACATAATTAAAAAACGGGAACATTTATTTTTAATGGAAATCGGATGCCAGTCGGGCAGTGGAAACGTATCGGTCCAGTACATATGTGGTGTTTTTCTGAAACTGGATGCGCTCTCATGTTTCAATATAATTTCCTCTTATCAATTTTACTTTTTAGATTTCTATTCCTTTTCATTTATAAGTTAAATACTTTAAAGATACAAAACGTATATAATGTTTTCTTTATTTCTCATGAGTATAATATTACGTGTCATGAAATCATTGTATACCTAGGTATATTGTACTTTAGGTGGCTGAAAGGTGTCTTTTGCCGAAGCCCAATCAATAAAATATATGAGAAAAAATTAAAGCTGACATTAGTCATGATCGACTGACAATATTTAAATATCTCAGTTTCAAAGTTTGGGGACACCTAACGAAAGAAACTCACAGGCTATTGTGTAAAAGCTGAAAAGTGATCTTAAAACACGTCACACGTTCGAAGCGGTTTGAACATTTCTGAAACAGAAATTGTTACATTCTTATTGATCTTAGTAAATGAATGATTGTGTGCATGAAGGTTATGTTTCCATTAAAGAACTTTGTATCTTCGAAAAGGAGCAGACATTATATTGAACCTGTATTCTAATTTGATTCGTGGTTACCGAGTAGGTTTGGAAAACAATAAATAACAATTGTGTGCCGTGCGTTAAAGGTGCTGTGACTTTCCCGTTGGTGAATGTCACCTTGTTGGCTACAGAAATCATAATGTGAATGCGTTTACCAATCTGACAACCGTGTATTTGATCAAGACATACATTTTTTCATGGATTTTCAACAAAATTAACATAATCTAATGAATACTAACAATTCTATCTAATGAACATATTACAGTTTGTCGGATGTGATGTTGTTCGTATGAACTGGTATAGACTTTAAAAACCCGGTGTCTTCCTACGATATCTATCGTAAAAACAGCAATACATGTATCCTTCATACCTTCGTGAACTCCAGTCAGAATGTTTGATCGGTGGGAAAGAGCAAGAAGATGTGTCAGATTCGAAATCAAATGAGAAATAGGCATCCTGGTGTTGAAAGTGTAGGAAAGCAGTTGACGATTTTCCAGCTGAGTCTTCGTAAAGGGGATAGAGAGTGATGAAATAGAACGATGATTACAAATAACGCAAAGATCTACTGTTAAGAACTTGACGTTGACGTCGGTATACTGACTGGAAATCAGATCTCTGACGAAAGATCGAATTTTTACATGCCCTTAATCTGAGTTCCCTCGGGTATAGCTAGTTTTGTTTATATGAATGTAACGTAATGTTTCATGATTCGATCCCACTCTTAACTCAGCGTCCCAGAGTTGAGGTAATACTCCCGAATGTTATTAAAGAAGCAACATACAACACGTTTCACCCTCATGTGGTTGACGATATGGACGTGTTGACAGACGGCTAACAACTGCTGTGTTTCGTCCATAGCATTCGGCAGTTCAAACGAGAGACTTTTTTTTTGGTTAATTATACACCAGTGATTCCCGACCGGGTGTACCATCCACGGGTGGGCGTCGAAGAGGTTACAGGGGGCGTTACTGGCAGAAGGCAAATTTAGCGGGCGTTGAGGACCAATCACAGACCTTGATTTCCAATATAATATCCAGCTTCATGGGCTGCATCAAAGAAGTTTTAATTGAATTTCTATTACCAAAATAGATTTTTGCGTAGTCAGTCATTTATTAGCGAAGAAAAGAAACAGATTTTCAGTAGTGGAATGCGACGATTTAAGACGGTAGATGACAAAT
Source organism: Vandiemenella viatica (assembly GCA_031002005.1). Lineage (NCBI taxonomy): Eukaryota > Metazoa > Arthropoda > Insecta > Orthoptera > Morabidae > Vandiemenella > Vandiemenella viatica. The sequence continues at coordinate 141,864,094 of JARYHS010009186.1, read as the reverse complement.
AAGGCAACAAATATGGAAAAAGTACTGCCATTACACTACACTGATATCAGCCTCCTAATTAACTTTTTTCATAATATGTATTTGTTAATCAAACTGTTTACAATACACTAATATTTTTAATATCTTTTAATAAAATAACTTTAGAAATCCTTGTTTTTCTAGATATGAAGTACACTTCACCTAAGAAGTACGCCATCAAATCACTGTTTCAGAAAGTGGGTAACGAGCTAAAAATAAAATTGAGGCGCTATTGGTTACAAAAGGGGATGGTGAGTAATTTTTTTTAAGGGGGTGGAGGCCTAAAAAAGATTAGGAACCTATCTTACACACCGAAAAATTCTCCAAAGTTATAGCAAAGGTAGTTTTCGTAACCTAAGATGGCAGCGATTAAATATAAAAATATGATCGGATGCAATTGGAGAAGTAAGTGAATTCTATTATTTGGGAAGCAAAATTACAACCGATCTCCGAAGCAGGAATGATGTTAAAAGCAGAATAGCACTAGTAAAAAGAGTTTTCATGAATAAGAGAAATCTTTTAGTTTCAAATATTGATCTAGAAATTAGAAAGAACTTTTTAAAACTCTATGTGTGGAGCACATCACGGTATCGAAACATGAACTTTAGGAATACCGGAAAGAAGGAAAATTGAAACATTTGAAATGTGGTGCTACAGAAGAATGCTAAAAATTAAGTGGAAAGACAAAGTAAGAAATGAACGAGTTTTGGAAATGATGGGTGAGGAAAGAAGTTTGTGGAAGAGTCTAACAGAAAGAAGAGACAGGCTGGTAGGTCATATTTTGACACATGCTGGATTGGTTAATTTGTTAGTGGAGGAAACGGTCGAAGGTAAGAACAGTAGAGGAAGACAGAGATTAGAATATATGAAGCAGATAATTGAGGATGTGGGTTGTAATGGATATGTAGAGATGAAGAGGTTAGCACAAGATAGGAAAGGATGCAGGATTGCATCAAGCCAGTGGAAAGACTGATGACAGCAAAAAGAATGATGGCAGCTCCATTCCTGAAAAGTCAACTGAACTTAGAATTTTCCTGCGGCCGCCAGTGTTAATGAAACTGAGCGAAGCGGATTATTGTCATACCAGTTTTCTGTATTGAAATCAGAAAAAAACTATGGTAAAACGGGAAAACTAGACAACGAAACTGTTTTATCTTCCGGTGCTTTATCCCGTTACGTCACCCGGGATCCGAATTCTGTGCAGCGCTAACAATAGTCGGCACGCCAGTCGCAACCGCTCGACCAATATGTAAACTGTGCACGCACAGTGATGCAAAGAGATTAATTAGCGCTTTTGTCCGCGCGATGCGCCCTAAACCGCGATACTACTGCGCTCGTTCGCACGCAGCAATGCGTGTGCGTATTCAGAAACCGCAGATACCGGAATCCGGCCGGAGCCGCTCTCGTAATTAAACATCGCGACGTATCAGCAGGCGCATTCAAAACGCTCACATAATTAATGCCACACATTTTTCTTGCCGCCGGAGGGCGTGGCGGTTGCTGTTGCCGTGGCTGCGGTACATTTTGTTTTTGCGTGCTGCGCTGCTACTAACTCGATACACGGAAAGCTCGACACACTCTCCCCAAAATACACTAGTTCAAGGACACTGCGCATTTTAAGGTTATAAAGTTATGTTCTAATTACTCTTATCCTAGTATTAGATTGTTCGTGGTTTAATTAATATGATAAATAACCAGTCCACTTTAAACTTGCTTTTATTTTCATAAACACGACGTCAAAGATACTGTTTACATGCATACATACAATCCAGCGATTGTATACAACACTTCTTCCACAGACAATACAGTCTTGGCCGTCGTAAATTGAGTCGGTGAAAACTGTTTCTCTGTCTCGGATGTTTGCTTTATATAAGCTTCACCGAAATTTCTAGAACACTTCAAAAGATTCCGACAGATATTTCTCGAACATTAACAATACTTAAACAATTGAAACTTATTAAAAACAATCAGGATTAATACATAATCATTTACAATCAATACAAAATGGTCGAAATGGAAATGAAAGATACTTAAACACAAAATTATTCACAGAAATCATTTTTAACTGTAGTAAATTGTCCTTTAGACATCGTAAATTGCCTTAATACTTGGAATTGCGAACATTTAAGCAATTCTCTTGCACAATTCTGTTCTTAAACATATTAAATGGCCTCTAAATCATTTCTTTTCATAAAAGAGAGTCTATATACGTTGATTTACAGTAAATTGCAAAACAAACATGCAAGATCATATTCAACCAAAGTCTAGCTAGCTACAAATGCTTTATAAAATACAATTCCATTTAAGTTTTGGATTCAGGGCTGTTACACTACCCAAGTAGTACTCAGTTATTATATATCAGTATGTTAAAAACTAACTTCGTTCATAACCCGAAGTTTGGCTGGATCATCGTGAAGAAGGAACACAAAGCTATTGTGGCAGAAGTAGGACGATCAGTTCCTTTAGTTTAACTTCGAATCCGAAGCATGGAACATTTTGGCATAGCTCATCTGATCAAACAAAACTAAAAAAAAAATTCTCCCACTGGGATTTGAACTCGGGATCGGACCATGTACTTTTGAAAGGAAGAGGCTAAACGATTTTTTTTTTTTAATTTTACACCTAGCCACCTAGTATTTATTTTCTTTCTTTTTTGTTTATGGCCTTATGGATCGACGTCGAAGTCATTAGAGGCGGGAAAGGACCGGGGGAAAGGAACGAGAAGGAATTCGGGCATGGCGTGATTTGGGGAAACCATAGATAGCCCAAATTTGGAAGCCCGGACGGGGATTTGACCTCGCGTTCTGCAGAATGCGAGGCCAGAAAGTTACCGCTCACCCAACAGTCTTTTTCGCATTCAGTACGCAACGAACCACTGAGCTAGCAGACCGCTGTTAAGTTTTTATCTTGTCTATAAAATTATCTCAGCATTAAGTTTGTTACAGCTACAGTTACGTAAGACAGCAGTATATGAACAGACTCAAATATACACATAACTATATGATGCAAAATAAAATTTTAGTTTTTTCTTCGATTTCTTCTTACTCACACTTCAGCCGTCTAAACTAATTTGCAAATCTTAATTTCAAAACTGTAAATACTAAATAATCATGCTCTGCTGAGGAAGTGCATTTCATAAATTTCATTTTGAATGTACAGATTTTGTGCACTGGCAGCATGTTACGACATTTAACCCGAATTTTCTCCGCCGTATCTTCCTTTTTCAATACTGAGATAATTTTAAATCACAAAATGTGACTTCCACTACAACTATCACGTGAGAAATTTATCAGTTCCCTGTTACAAGCTGTGCGTATTTTCTGTCAGTCTTTTCCGTATAGCCATTATAAAAACACTTTCAATAATTTTCAGAAATACTGCATCAAACTTAAAACGAAAGTAATTTACAGAAAATCAGTTCGTAAATAATTAAATTGATGTGAGGCATGCCGTTATTAATATAATGTGTAACTTATTAACTACCACAAAAAATGGAAAATTAATCAAAATATTAACAGAAATTGTATTCTCATTATTTTGTTTTCATAACCGTTATTTCTTCTCTTTCTACGTATGGTACTGATCTGCATAGATCCTTAAGCAGACGAGAGAAATGTTTTAACCTGACTCGTTTAACACGGAGACAGTTTAAACGTAGTAGGAAGAGGTACTGCAACAAAAAATAAAACATACTTAATAAACACTCAGTTTCTTAATTTTATTACACAGCTAAATCCTTTTTACTAACAAGTTATTTTCTCGGAGAGTTTTATGCGCAAAGTGGTCGCAGCGATGTCCCTAGATGGTGTGTGGAGGCATTCAGCGAGATTGCTCGCACAGCGCGAACGATAAAAGCGTTCACCTCACAGCACTCAGGGAAAAATGGAGGCATCTTTAGTGGTCCGGTGAATACAAATCGAACTGAAGTTGCAAGAGTGCTCTCTGGAATACAGAATATTGCTCAACATATTTTTAACTTCATATATTCTCCAAATGGTACTTGAAGACAGTGAAATGATTATCACATTTCAAGAATTAAAGCAATTAAATATATCCGGACTATTGTAGTACTAACAATTTTCCGTTGCAGGAATTCTGAATATAATTGGAGTAAATATGCAGGATGTTATTGGGCGTGATTCCCGAAATGGTAATGCAGATAAAGTTTTCACTTTTCGTGCAATCCACCCCTGTCATAGCCACCAAAACAAACCAGGAAATAAACAATACTGAGTAGTTTTATGTGAAATTCAATTCACGGAAAGCTACTAAAACTACAAAACCTATCTAGTTCTCAAACGAAATTCTAAATCTCTTACAACTACCTTTAAACATTGTTTTTTTCCTCTTCCGCATTTACGGCTCGTCGAGGTCGATGTCATTATTGGTAGGAAAGGTCTTGGGGCTAGGGACGGAAAGGAATTCGGCCATGGCCTTTTGAAGGAACCATCCCGGAATTCATGGAAAACCGAAATATGGTTGAATCGACGGGAATTCGAACCTGCGTCCTCCCGAATGCGAGTCCAGAACGTAGTCACTCACCTACCACACACGGTTTAAAAATTGTCAAAAGAACAGTGAACTAAACTGTCTCAGAGTAAAACATCTTCTTAGGAAAATATTCGACAGTAATATACCAGCTCTAATGACTTCTACTTCGACAGGCCGCAATGCTCTAACGTAAAACGAGGCGGAATTACAATGCTCCTGATTGACGACAAATTATTGTGAAATCTAAAAAAAACTTGACAATGTATTGTAAGTCACTTGTGTCCTTTAGAATGGGTTGATTTTAAATAAAGTCCTGATCACAGTTCATAAGTTTTGTAAGTGGCCTTGTAGTTAATTAGTTTACTGATTAATATAGTTCGTTAATACCGCGGTCCCAATATGATGAAACCAAGCCAGTTCTAAGCAAAAAATAGGGGAATAATTAATAAAAGGTCATTACATTCATTAATGAATAATTCAGTCCACGACAAGTTTATTGATAAAGCACTTTAACACTCACGAAGCGGTTTGGCCACCACCAAATTTCAAAATAAAGGCTAATCGAAAATTCTTTATCAGAAATATCACAGTATTCTTAAGGAAAATCAGCATTTGCATCTGCTTTAAACTAAGCTATCTACCTTCACAATCTAATGTTCACAGTTCATCTCAGTACTGTTCCAACTTTACTTTTTACGCACACTGTTTCCTCTCGATCACATCACGTTCTTCTTAAACGTAGTCCATACATCAAGATTACATTGCACAGTAGCTGTATCGGCGAATGCTTTCAATTCGCTTCTCAGGCACTACTTCGCAGTCGGTGAAAGGTAACTGTGATATTACAGTATCCTCTCAACCACAAATTTCGTTATCACTGCTTACTAAGTACCATTTTCATGGATGTTTGGAAAATTAGAGGGTGGTTCGTATTTTTAAAGACTTTGGGAGCACACATTATGTCAAATACAGAAAAAAAAATTAAAACTTCCCTAAACATCTCTTACTGCACCTGTTCAACGATGGCACACTCTAGGGAGTACACAAAAAATAAACTACTTTTATCTCTCTGAAATTTATGGGTCTCAGGTAACCAAATATATTTTTTTAGAATTTGTTTAAGGATCTGTTTTGTGATTAGTCAAATAAATACAAAAATGTCTAATGCACGATCTACCATTATTATATTATTGATGTTCTTGCGTAAAACGAAAATGGTAATTTCATGTAATTATTATTGGTATTCTATTGATGTTATTCTGTATAATGAAAAGAGCCAACTGCATGATATTATTATTGTTATATTGATAATATGAGATGTTAAATTGTAAAACGAAGGTGGCTGTATGGGTACAAGCCCAAATGCCAACAAAATAAATGAAAAAAAAATATTTCTGTAAAATTTAATCACAATGGATGGAAAGGCGGCAGAATTATGAGGCTGTGAGGACGGCCAAGCAGAAATGATAAAGGTTCTGCTTTTGCCATTTTGCCCTAAAAAGTCAGAAGGGAACCAGAAGACATGCTGCTGAATTAATAATATACGAGGAGATTAACAATGCCAGCAACTTCGTGTAGCACATCAAGCAGGAAACAGAGAGTGAAGCAGCATTGTTTGCCCTTTGACGGCGCGGCGCGAGCACAGAGCGAGACAGACGTGCAGACGGCGATTCCCCCGACTGGGTATTAGCGCCCATTCACGCATAAATATTTACTCAGCGCCGCAGACGCAGGGGCGGCAGAGCTTAAGACGGCTCCCATCGCCAAGCAGCAATATTAATTAAATTTCACCCAGCCGCATGTACGGTTTTGTCTCTGGAGGACCCCGTGTTTGCCGCTCGGCATTCACAAGCGGATTACGTGTGGGCGTGTATGTATGAAGAGGAGGGAGCGAGCAAGCCATTCCTGTGAGATGCGCGGCCATGAAAAAATAACGCGAGCTGCGCTGCGGGGGGCGGCAGTGTAAATTAGAGCGCTCGTGGCCAGGCTAGCAGTGCTCTAATCCTCAAACGAGCTCCGGGACAGTGTCGTAACCACCTCCACGGCGGGGTTTCCTGCCAGCGGCAAGACACAGACAGAGGAGAGTTCCTGTTTAGCTACTAGTTGTTCAGCCGACTCAAAATTAAATGGAATCATGGTCATGAGAAAATGTAAATTTTCATATGAGACTGGATGGCTGTCATTTAAGTTATTAATGGACAATCCGTTCTTTATGTTACGTCGCATGCTGTTGTTCTCCCCTCTTCATTTACTACAGCGAGCGGTCTGGTGGTTCAGAGGTTAAGGCGTCTGACTGGAGTTCGATAGGTGTGTGGTTTGAATCACTGTGTCAGTAGAAAATTTTTTAAAGGCCCCTTTCCCCATCTTCACTTCTGGCACAGCTTGCTGAGTAATGTGAAGTACTCCAGAAAGCTTTCGTGCTTCGGATTCCACGTTAAACTGTAGGTCCCTCCTGCCCGGTAGTATTGTTAAGGTGGTGTAAACTACCTCAGAATTTGTTACATTCTAACCTTTTTGCTACAAGACATGGGGAACGGGCATCTTAGAGGAGCCGATACTGCAGTCTATAGCCAAACACAGGGCGATTTAAAATATAAAAACTGACTAAACATATAATAACAGCCTTAAATAGAACCTCAATGATGGAAAGTAAAAATTAAACTCACCTAAATCATTGCAATCCTCCATAATCCAGCTTATAAGCACTTGATTTTTGTTACGACACAACATCGTCATTTTACAACACTTTTCGAAGCAGTAAATAATAATAATCAAACAGGAAACAAAATTTTGCAATAGATAACCCATGATCAATAGTTTTAGGCAGTTTTAAAATCCAGTTAAACAACCCGGCAATTTTAAACACTGATAACAACACATTTACAGCATTTCTGATACCAGCCGATATTTCAATACAAACTTAAATCCTCCCTGTACCTTGTACTGAAATTTTTCAAAGTCCTTTCAAATTTGATTAACTGTACAGAACTGGTTGGTTAAGGTAGTCACGACAAAGGTGCATTGGCAAATCGAAACTAACTCGGAGGCCAAACCCTTCTGGGATATCCCGGCCAATAATGCTGTGGATATTATTAATATCTGTGGCGGTAAGAATGGAAATACTCTAAGCCAGAGTTTCTCAACCTGTGGTGCGCGGAGTTGGTTTAGGTGGTCCGCGGACGGAATATTATAAATTTATATACCACATTCGTACTGAATAATACTATAAGCGTAACTTTTTAAAGGCTACGAATATTTCAATGACCAGGCAAAAATGTGGCGTTTCCAGGATGAGGATAGGACAGCATTGTTCCTACAATAGTCTATTCATTTCCAGGTGGCACCAGAAAGAGCACCATTGGTTTAAAAATTAAGTAAATGACCTTTTTCTGAAGCTCTTGTGGATATCGTGGTACATTGTGGGGTTGGTAACATAAGAGTGATGAAGTAAACAGAAGCAAAAGGTGCAAGGTATATTATTATTTTTAATTTTATTTTGTGTATGTTGGTTGGTGGTATAGTATATCGTCCAGCCCACGGTAACATTGTTACGTATTTGGTTAATAAATATTAAGAGTTCATTTGATGTGTAATTAACTTTTAACTAGTTCATTTCAAGTCTCATAATTGTTCTTCCTTAGGAATTCAAAACATGATTAAAGATTTATTATGTTGTAATAATACAGTAATATATGTCAAAAGATGATAAAAATGTACAAAAAGATAAAAAAAATAGGCCCATATAAGTTAGGGATCCGCAACATTATTTTCGAAAATTTACTGGTCCTCGGGTTTAAAATGTTGAGAAATATTGTACTATTCCATATATGAAGAAAGGAAATGACTCATTTAGATAAATAATCTACAATAGTACAGGCTTCTCTCCTGTTGTTCAAGGTAGCCAACGCACAATAATGGCGTCTACACTTGAAACGAAATTATTTTGTTCAAACTCATTTGATGGGAGAAATATTTATCACTATGGACTTGGTCAACACGGTAGGAGATGTGCCGGTCCACAATTCTTAGTAATCACATGGTGTACAGCCCATCCTGTTAAATCGCTGTGGCATTATGATTATGACCTGATGACAGTAGAAATTTCCACAATTTAGAATATCAGAAGATGTGATTATGTATGATTTACAACTACCAGATTGTATAAACAACTTCAAAATTAAATCCCACACCTCTTCGCAGTGGTTATTTAGTGATAGCCTACTACACTATCATGGTGATTTGTCGGTCGTATGGAGACGTTTAACTTGTCGTTCCTGCAGTGATTTTTAGAAGTGTAGGCTTGCCACCCGGTTTCACCCACTCCATCCCTTTAGATACATAAAAAAACAGCGTAGGGAACAAAGCAAAATCATAGTCATCTGCGCCAAACAACACACACAAAGGAGGAAACGAATTGTCCAACCTACTTCAGAAATCAGGATTAAATTGACTCCTCCGGGAGGACCAAGCCAATCCTCAGGTTGAACACCATTCGTAATATGGTGCAAGGAAGAGCTTGGTTAAATACCAAACCTCTACACAGAGCGTATGGAGTTAAGACATGGTTGATGGTGATTCGTCCGTTGGATGGAGTCATTAAAGCTTGTCAGTACAATCGGTATTCTTCAGAAGAGTAGGACATAATTGGCTAGCATCTAGTTTAACTCCCTACCTTCTTTCACCTTGATATGCACAGAAAGAAGCAACATACTACACTTCACAACAGTCATATTGCAGAGGTACAAAAACACCAAAACACTCTCAGTAAAGAAACTGATCTCGATACCGCTGTATGACTCCCGTGATTTGGATGCTATTTTCGATTGGTGCCGTAAATGGCAGCGTACACTTAATTGCAAAAAGTGCAAGGCAATGCGGATAAGTAACAAGAAGAATCAGTTTGTTCACGAGTACAAAATAAACAATTCAGCTGTTGACACGGTTGATTCCGTGAAGTATCTGGGGGTGATAGTACAAAGCAACATGAAATGGGACTTGCACATAACTTCCGTCGTAGGCAAGGCTAATTCTAAATTACGATTCATAGGTCGTATTTTGAGGAATTGTAATGCTCAAACAAAGGAGATAGCGTATAAAACACTAGTGCGTCCGCATCTGGATTACTGTTGTGGGATTTGGGATCCGTATCGCAAGGTTCTGATTGACTCAGTTGAGAGGGTGCAGAGGATAGCCACTTGATTCGTGACTTGTTGTTACAGCCCTTATGAAAGCGTCACAGAATTGATACATAGATTGGGCTGGGATAGTTTTTAAGACAGACGACGTAGCTTGCGTTCGAATTTATTGGAGAATATGCGGAAAAATTTAAATTTCGAGTGCAATGAAATACTTCTTCCGCCAACCTATTTAGGTCGCAATGACCGGAGGGATAAGATTAGAGAAATAAGATGCCGTACTGATACTTATATGTATTCCTTCTTTCCTCGCACTATTCGGGATTGGAATGGGTGGGTTTAGGATTGGTGCTTAGCACCCTCTGCCACCCACAATCTTTGTGATTTGCAGAGTATGAATGTAGATGTAGATGTAGATTAAGAGTATTGCGATTCATTAAATACATTATAACATCTTAAATAGCAATGCCTACCTTCCATAATTTCATATCGGTATTTCATTACAGAACATAAAAGATTAATACATTTGGCTCGCCCGACCTGTTTATCCAACCCTGTATTGGAACATCTACAACGGTTATTGATCCGTCCAATGAAAAATATACACTGTACTCTCATAAACCATATAATGTATTCTTGGTGGGGACTTAATCACAAATATTATAGTTACATGTATATCTGAATTTGAGCAAATTACGGTTTCAACCTATTCATTTCTTTAATAGAAATATGCAGCTGTTTCAGGCTATTAATGTGTAATGCTAAAATATTTATCTTTTTTATTTTTATTTTTAAAAAATGAAATAAACATAACAGGAATTCTAAAAAAAAGTAAAATGCAAAGCACAATTAATGTTTAAAGTCTTATTAGACACACATTGGGATAATTACAAAAATCTAACACCCAAATACAATTCCTGTAGAATCAATAAAAACACTTTAGATGTTACTTCGGTCAAGTAACATGAAATGCATATACAAGTATAATTCCATCATTAACTGGATAATACTGCCTGCCTGTTATGTCTTTAGCTCTCGTTTAGATAGTTTCCATAACAGTCTATAATATGTTGTGTTAGTAAGTTACTTCCAAAAATAATTGAAAATCCTAAAACACGCTCTTGACCTAACGAAAAAAAAAATCAGATTTAATTTGGTTGTTCCATTTAGATGTAATATATCCTTTTTCCGAATGATTTCTTTGACTTTTCGATGGAATTCACGAAATTATACTTGGAAATTATATTAGTAATGAATAACATTAGTTAGTGAAAAAATGCTTTATGGCATCAATAATTTAAATAATACGTCGATCCCATCATGCACTTGTTCATTTATTAATATTGCACACTAAGATAAAGGTAAAATAAATATCATCGAACAACAGGAAGTAAATTATTTAGACACGCTTCAGAAATGTAAAATGGCAGCTATGAAGTTGAACCACTATACAGAAACAGTATTAAGAAGAAAGGCATGCGACAGTTCCCGTAACAGTGAACTTTTATTTGCTTTAAGAAGTTATGTCAAGCTGCTGTCCAAAGAGATTATAGATGTGATGGAGATGGGAGTGGAGGACGGGCGAAATAAGGAGGCGGGTGAAACTATGACATCGTGTCAGGGGTTGGTATGCAATATCTCTTGAAACATTTCGAGGAAACAGACAGCACTGTATTTTAGACAGTGACAGCCAAGCAAGCAGGACTCAGGGGGAAGTGAGTATGAAGAGGAAGCGCTCCCGCCTCTACTAATGAAAGCGGGACGTTCTCTATAGACTCTTGTGCCCGGACTTCATCACGGAGTTAGCTCCCCTGCCAGCGCGGCAACCAATCGTACAAGGAAGGGCTGCAAAACAGTCGGAGCACAGGCGTAGCTACTATTGGATCTCTTGTTACGAAGTTTCCGCCATACCATTGTAATTTTGGATGTATGGTTTGTGACTGCAACCCTCTGAGGTTACCAAAGATTGCACTAGCACTTTACACACGTTGCTCGGTAGTACCCCGATTTGGGGAAATAATGTTTATGTTAAGGTACTTATGCAACATATTTTCTACACTCTGTTTTATCCTACATGGTACAAGAAAGAGAACAGAAACGGCATATTATAGACAGATCCTCAGAACATTTACACCAGAAATTAAATATGGGTTTTCTTTATAATGTATCATATACGGTTTCAAAATTCATTAAACCTTGATTCTTTCACCTTTCAGCTCGACCTAATTTCCACCAAATAAGTTTGCTCCACTGTCACTATTATTCATATGCTCAGCAGTTCAATTTATATTTTCAATCCCCTTTTTATGCATGGGCTCAAAACATCTCTTATTTTCTTCTCCCTTTGTAAATTTTTTTTTTTTTTTTTTTTTTTTTTTTTTTTGTAATGTGCAATTTATGTAAATTTGGTTTCCTTATTTAAACGAATCTTTCGTTTTTGGTTTGTACGTGCAAAATAAACGTTCCTTTAAAATATATCGGCTTTTATTATTATTTCTTGTGTCATTTAATCTTGAGTGGAATTTAACTTTTTTTACATATCTGAATTACGTGTTCGTAGGCAAACACAAATTCAAGAAAATCTCTTAATGCAATTTAAACTTTAGCAACCGATATTCAGTATTTTTTAAAAAAATAGTTAATAGAATAGTATCTTTAAATTTCTTATTTACGAGTGAAGCGTGATTGGTAGATTTAATTACATAAATGGAGAATAAAATTGTACTTAATTACTTCAAAACAAGTTAATAACATGATTTACTGGAAACTAATATTTTAGATCCGAATCCACAAACGATTCATTAAAAATATGAACTTTTGGGTAGGCTACAAACGATCAAAGTATCCCTTTTCTACACAGTCGTCCTCATTTTATGGGTGGCTAGTACTCGTTTAAAATTCTAATCGAAAGACGTCCATGTTGAAATATTCCCGTATACAGTGCCAAAAAACAATAGAATCAGGAAAAACTCTCGCAAGCATCGGAAAATGCTTTAGTATCTTATCTACGGCAGCTGTCCTCGATCTGATTTGTCTCGAAAGTGACTGCTACACTAATTTTCAAACTATATGTCTTCTCAGTTACATAATAATGTAATTATTCTACCCAATACACTCTGAAGGATTTTAACATAAATTCTGTTATCTCATTAGTACGCCGTAGTACTTTTGAAATACTTCAGTCTAAATAATAAGTGATACCGCGTGAAGACTATTTCAGAATTGTTAAATCATCAGTAAGAGTGCAGACTCTGTTGACTACAGACGAATAAATAAGAAAAATTAGTACATTTGCTTGAACAAGAGCTGAAAGAAGATATAAAACAATAGTATGCTGTACCGTGATAGCCGATATCTTCCGATGATAGAGAATCTTTATAGTTTGTTTCAATGTGTAATGGTATGAAGAAATAATAATATTTAATGGCACCATGATTTTTTCCTGTTTCATTCTCTCGTCTTGCTTTCTACTGAAGTGTATAGATTGAGTCTAAATGACTAGTTCTGGACAAAAATTTCAGTCTTCCATACAAGCAGTAGCAGCTAATTACGGAACCCAACTGTTTCTTTTAACTGTTTCAATGTTTTCAGGAATGCACTAATGATACATACTTGAACTCCACACAGAATAAATTTTAAAACGAATTTTACACTGTTTCCTTTGAATGTTCTGTAGATTATTTTTATTTTATTTTTTATATTTAAATTATCCCTTTCAAGCACAATCTAATGCTTGTCTTTCCATCCACGGAGTTTAATTTATTGTTACCATAATATATTTTACAGTATCCTCACATAAAGTACAGAAATATCCTTTCAGCCTGTTATAGCAACATTTATTATGTCTGCGTTATTAACTTTACATGCATTCCTTCACCTTTGCTTGAAAATTAGCTGTAAAATTAGTTGTTATACTCCAGAAGTGGAGATAAAAAGCTGGTTGTATAATTTCCGCCGCTTTCTGCTGTTTCTGTATATACGTAATTAGAGGGCGCATGAGCAAGACAGAAGGAAATGGGTAATACTTAATGACGGAACTTCAGCGAAAACAACAAATGCAAATCTCCAGAAGTAGCGTCCATTCCTGACGGTTGAATCACCGTAACTATTTACGTTCGACCTTTGCTCTGGTACTCGATTTAGAATTTAAATCCACAATTTAGGCACACAATTTGGTTATGAGGACAGGTGTACTAATATCCATCCTGCAATCACGTACTGTGAATGTATCAATGGTGGAGTTATTTGGTAACTAAAGCTACGTGAAACGACTGATTCAATACCGTACCTCATATATGTGACAGCACGTATTATTTGATAAGTTTTATTCTGGAGTTTGGGTATAATTTACAGACTATTCCTTTTTTAGTTTTACAAAGAACGGAGTGTCGGTCGATTTCTTCTTCCTCATCCTCCTGCTCCAAACTGGAAGACTAGGATCTTCCATCACGATTTTCTGGCTTAGCTGATTGGTTTCAGTTTCTACATCCCAGATTTTCGCCTTCTGCCCTCTCCCGTTTGTTACATGACGTACCCCCGTTGCAGTCCATGCATTGTCCAAAAAATTTTTGACTCATGGTCATGGGAGAAGTATTTTTTGGCATAGCTGATTCATCTTGGTCGAATGCTGCAGTGAGCATTTCTCGGAATTCTCTAACTGTAGAGACAGTGGAATTCTCTAAAACCTCTGACACCCAAGGCTGTATTCTAACACCCACTCTGTTTAAAATCTCTGTGCACGAAGTCCTAGAAAACTGTACTAAAAAGCGTCTTAAATCGGGCTCAGAAACAGGTTGAAACTGACACTGCACTCTCATAAGAGGAATATTCGAAACGCGGTTTGGTTATAAATTTCAGAAAAATAGTTCACATGATAGACCATTGCAGGTGTAATTTCTGACACTAATAATACAATAAAGTAAAGAGTGTAAATATAATTGCACTGTCTTATCAAAATACTGTACTAGTAAGAAAGAGATGTAAAAAAGTTAACCCTACGAGGGAATAATTTTCATATTTGCATTTACCTTGGTCTAACAAAGTAAAAATTATCAAAAAGGTAAAAAAAACATAAAACAAATGCGTAGAATAATACTATGTATGACGCAGAATGTTAGCAGCTGACAGACAAAGGGAAGAAAACTAAAAACCTAACTATCAAAGAGACATGGAGTAACTTAGTATTACAGGTTTAAAAATACAAATAATTAGCAAGGAAGAAGTATATATATATATAAACGTTCAATATGGAGATGACTCTGGTACGGTTACGTCAAGAGAGAGCGTGAGAATGGCGACTGGAAATAACTTAGAAATAATGCTAATATTCACTGAAAGAACATGGTATTTCAACGGCTTGCTCCGCCGCCTTCTACAGGCGTGAGTGAATTCATTTGTATTGGTCTGCTGACTGACAATACTGAACAGCAGTACAAATGGATTCACGCATGAAGTTGTCGGAACTAGCTGTCGAAATCCCGCCGCACACCCGTGAAGATTTCTTTACACTCATACACCGGGAAAGCCTCTGTTCATACGGGATTGATGTATGCTGGAAAGAAAAAAAATGAGGAATAGGGTTTTGAAGTACAGAAAGAGGCGGAGATTGAAATGTGAAGAAAGTGGAAAGCGCGTTATACACAGTTTTTTGTTTTGTCGACTTGGAAGAAGGAAATAGATCTTTCAAAACGAGAGTGCTAGTTTGGATTATCATGGCCGAAAAACAGATATTAGAAAGAGATCGAGATTAAATGACGATGAAAACGGTAAACGCCTTAGCCACACAGTTTATTTCATTTAAAAACAAAAATTGAAAATTACAAGTTTCAAAAATTGAGAGACACTGTAAAGAATGGATTACCGGTAACGCCTCAGAAGACGGTGCTCATGTTGAGGGACTCACCAGCGGGAGGTAGGGACAAAGAGAAGCCTGTGGATGAGGAGCTCCGGCCGGTGTTGGTTGTGATCAAATACCACCGCAGCCATCGCAAGACGCCGGAGACGGCGCAGGAGACGGCGTAACAATAAAACAGCCGCCAGGCGGTGAATGCGGCGGAGGCGCTCGCAGTGATGGAATTGAATATCGCGGAGGGGCCTCACTCACTAACATCAACTCGCCAGCTAGGTAGCGAATCACAGGGGAAGTTTAATTGTGAAATCAGTTTATTGAGATGAGATTTCTGCATGCAGTGATGTAGGAATACAGACCAGAAAGTGCAATAAATACTTGACATTAGAGATCGGAAAAACGTCTGTAAAAAATATGGTTTTTTGAAGAAAAACTTCTTTGGGTGTGGCAGGGAGGAAAGTGTTAGCGTTACGCGTTACGTGTCAAGTGCGCATGCTCCGCAAAGTTCTGTACACTCGCACTTGACGTTCTGCGCATGCATACCTGACATTCTGTGTATTCAAGCAACAATCATTTAAGCTCATCTAAAACACTGAAATATTAGCATTAGTCTTTACAACAGAGTAAATGAGTTACTTAATATTTGTTTATGGAGACAGTTTTATTATTATTCTGATCGCCTTTATAGTAAGGAAAGAAATATGGATTCAGTGATTGTATTAATGGCTGTGCGATAAAAGATTTTATTTTCGTGCAGAAATATTAGAATTTGTATTTAAAGCAGTGCGAATGAGTTATATAAGCTTATAAAAAAATATTTAAGTTATGAGCTAGAAATCTGGGTTCAACTAGTGAATTTTTACGGCCTTAGGAGCTACTTATCGACGAAAATTGATTTTAATGACTGTTATCATATAATTTAGTCCAACATGTTCTCCGATATAAAGGGTCTAAATAGAAAATACAGATTAAGACTAGATGAAATTCTCTGTAATGTGTTTTAAATTTTTAATAATTTTCATTTGTTTACAAGAATAACTTGGAAGTTCCTGTCTACTGTTCAAATGCAATACAGTATCGTACGTCCACTCGGGTGTGAAAAAACATCAAAAAACATTAAAAAAAAACACAGAAAAAAGTTACCCCCGAAAAATACAAAGAAGTTTCACTTCGTGATCGTGTATACACTGATGCACGGACTATTTTTTTTTTCCAAATAGATTAACGCTTCGTTGACGTCGAGATCGTTAGAGGCAAGGAACAGGAAGGAATTTGGTCATGGTCACCTGGAGTGATTTCGGGAAACTATGAAAAATAGAAATCTGGACGGCAGGACGGGGATTCGAACCTATGGCCTCCAGAATGAGAGGCACTCAATAATGTCATTATATAAGTGATCAAACTGAAATGGATCAGTGCTGACGCAAACTGTTCAGCGCTTTAGAACTGCTGTAGATGTTGCAAAATTCGGATAAAAATTAAATTCTTTTCGCACAACTTGCGCCGAATGGAGTACAATATTTTGCCAAGTGAAGTTACCTCATATATCTTGAAAATGGAAAACGTTATTATAGAAGATTGTACCGTAAAAAATGATGGAACTTATTTTTTCGGTGGGTTCCAGCTACTTAAAGAAAAAATATGTCTCATTCTACACAACTAAAGGCTCTCAATAACTATGTCCGTTGAATTTCAGAATTAAGTAAGAAAGAGAACGTTCTGTACAGACTCGTTTTCGCCATGTCTGATACCGGTTATTAGGTACTCAGTTCAACTGAGGCTGCTTTTTTATATTCAGTACTCAGTTACGAGTGTTCCAAGGCAATTCATTAATGAAGTTTCTTCATTATGATCCTCGTCACTGGAAGAAATCTGTTAATGATACATCTTTTTCATAGTCTTTCTAGAACAGTTAAACAGTAATGGTTCTTGGAAAGTGTCACCATCTTCAGAGTAACCTCCAATTGGAAATTGGTTGTCTTTTTTAAACATTATTTCAGTGTAATTTTTATTTTCATATATTCTATTTTTGTTAAACCTTCCTCATTACTACGTTTTATGTCTTTTATTTCTGTCTTTGTGTGCAAATATGTACATTCTGTATTTATTTCGCTCTGCTTTCATTACCAAAAATAATTACACTGATTTCGTACAGTTGACTATCAGCTACGCATGGATACAACTGAAACGACTCGATTTTTTTTTAAAAAAAAAAAAAAAAAAAGATTACTGTGAAGGCTTCATTACTTCGAATAAAGTATTTTTTATGAGTAAAATACTAGGGAAAGGAGATAATGTGTCTACCCAGGAATTTAGTTTCCAAGGAAGTTAGCTTACTGAACTATCAATCGACAATACGAAAATCGTTTCGCTGAGTTAAACGCTATACCGAAACTTAAAATCTAGAACAGACACTATTCACAATTATGTACCCAGTGTATAGTTTCCTTTATATAGTTTATTCAGCTTTATTTAATTATACACAAACTAATGGTTAAGAACAACTGGGGATACAAAAGATTCTTATAATCTACAAGCTATTACAATTTTGAATTTTAAATATTAAAGGATTTTAGTTCAAGTCGTAAATATATAATTTTACTCACGTATGACAAGTATCTGTATTTTCTAATTGGTGAGTAAATTTTCAGAATTCAAGTTTAAAATAAATGACGAGGGCAGTTTTCAATAAAATGGAACCTTCTGTAACAATCTGATGATTGTTACCATATTTTTACACTACCAAGAAATATTAATTTTGCGATATAAATTTCTCCCCACTTTACCAAGCAAATTTGAATTGCATCAGTTAGCAAGATCATCCACGAAATATTTTTATTAAAACTCGGGGTAACAAAACACAGAAGCTACATTTCCTTTTAATCAGAAAATATGTATTGATATCAAGATAAATCATACCCATAACTTCACACACAGTTTAAGCGTTACATTTCGGTAGATCATCGATTGAGTAATACCTAACACAGTTGTCGCAACTGCAGGAAATCACGCTTTAAAAAAGAATAACTACTCTCGCAGAGAATCGCAGTTATGTTGTAAATAAATGTAAAATAAAAAAACAAATTTTAATCTATTCGGATACTGGAAACTGGTTATAAAAATGCTGACTTTCATGATTATTTTCAGAATTGTGATACGCAACGAAAACTGCGATTTAGGTTGCCAATAACCAAAAATAAAACAAGCTGAATAACTTAAATGAGAAATAATATTACCCACTGTGCATAAATTAGTCATGATTTACGTATAATTTTCGTATTATGGCAACTCTAAAACGAAAGAATTTAGTGAAAGATACTTAAAAGCCCTTTTAGCAGTAGTTCACTTACTAAACCATTACTAAGTAGGAATGTGATAATTAAGCGGCTGAGCACGAAATACAGCGAAATTCTAACGTAGTAGTATTCGAAATATAATACGAAATAGTACTACAGTATAGGCAGGTGTGGGTTAACATTATCAGCGCAAGCAGCCAGCTGAAACATCGGCATGGAGATTTCCAGTACGGCCTGTGTGGCGGCAGACATTCCATTGCGCGGAGGAGGTCCTTGTCATGGTCGCCAGTAATTATAAACCGGTGTAGCGGGTGTCTGGTCTCCGAATGTTTACCCCAGCCGCACATCGCGCGCGACTGAATCTGTGACGCGATGCGGTTTGAAAGAGTCGTGCGCTTCGGGTCCCCACCTGCTGTAATCTGACACTGCTTTGCACTGTTATTAAAAAGTCTCTCAACACGGACAAAAACTGATCCACGTCTACCTCAAGTAGCTGCGAGTCATATGCCAAAGACTGTCTTTTGGGTTGTAAGAGAGCTCTCTCTTCTCACGCAGTGTTAATTTATTCTGACGCCAGACCCGATAATCTCTTAAAACCAGTCAGCAATTTCGCCATCCGAGCAAATTATTGTAATTAAAGCATAATCTGAGTAGCTTTTGGAAGCTTTCAATGCTAATGCCATTATTTAATGTCGTAGGGAATTAGCCTCCGTGAAAGAGGTGGTTTGATTGAGTATGAAAAAAGCTTTTTAGTCGCTAGTTTGTATATTTTTCTGCATTTAACATTTTAAACCTATTTGGAAACAGATTCTGCTCAACGGCAAAATGTATTTAATTTTTGTGAACTTTGCTGGAAATTTTAACAAGACGTCATATAAAACTTTTTAGTGATTACTGTTACGAAGCAACAGCACTTTGTAGCAACCCTCAGCCCTTTTATGAAACTGTATTTTAAGATTTATGTATGTATAGCAAGATAGGAATTGATTAATTATGGATTTGTATCCTTTTCGTGTGATTAATTGTGAACTTGTGTATATTCATAATGAATGAACATTGTATTACTGAGGGAAACTGCATAAATGATATGTATTATGTACGAAACATTCATTAAAAGATTGTAATTGTAAGTGTTCATGTGAGCGACGAAGTTTGGGAGATAATTCTCAACGGTTTGGACTGTTTTATATTGATAATTTTGCGTGTAAATGTATGAAAACAGTATTAACATTAAATTTAAGATGTTTTCTAATGAGTTTTCTGTGAGTGATTTTGTGCAATTTGTAATCATTTTCGTATGGATTTTATTGTAACCGTTCGATAAACGTCTTTCGGCACTCTTTGTGATGTTGTTGCTGTTTCTAGGGCGCTTATTTAAACGCGCGGAGACGCTGAGCAGTTGTCAGAATTTTTGTTTGAACTTCATCAAGCAGTCGTTTGTGAGTTTAATCACTGCAATATTTGAGTATTAGTGATTTAGTATCTTTGGAGGAGTTTCGTGCCTTATCTGCTCGTATAATGTTAGTATGGAGCTCACGGAGTAATAAATATTAAGTGAAAAGTGATTCATCGCTGTTGTCATTTGATGGAACTATTTACTCCCTTCAAAGCAGAGGTTATTTAATCTTTGAGGGAAGGCTACCAACGACAGTGAACTGTGAATTGAAGGACGAATCAATTAAAGGTAATCATCATTACTTAACGACATCACGAATTGATTAATTACTGAAGAGCGTAACAACTTCCCTCATCAGAAACTGAGTTCTGATCTATAATTAAGAATCAAACCTTCAGTTTGGTCAGGATTAAGTAACATGATGAACATGTTACGTAAAATAAGAGAGTAATAATCTTTTTCAGTATTTTCCGGCTGATAGTTACTATGTTGCTCAGAGCAACGGATTCAAGTTGCAGAAGTTTTTCCGTCGATACGTGGATATTGGTCGGTCACTGCTGCAACAGCAAACTGATATTTTAAATTGCTCCTGTAAGCAAATATCAAAATTGAAACAAAATGTCTAATCGAGTGGTCAAATAAAAGTTTACATTGCATGCTGGAACTTTCTTTTAGTTTTTGTTGATGTAAGGAAACTAGTTTATTTACGTCCCTAACATCGGGGGAGGGAAATAATATTTACATATTTCCCTATTTTTTGCTTATGACTTTACGCCTCGTCGACATCAAAGGCAGGAGAGGATTGTGGACAAAGAACGGGATGGAATTCGACAATGGAATTTTTGGAATTCGCCTGGGGTGATTTAGTGAAACCATTGAAAACTGAAATCTGGATTTCCGGACTCGGATTCGAACACGTGTCCTCTAGAATGCCAGTTGGAGCGTTGCCACTCACGCAAAGGGCTTGGTGCATGCATATTTCCTGTTCTAATATCATACCACTACACTATTAAATTCGTCGCCAAAGACTACGTAAACTACTGCAACACTACACTGTCTAGCATGGCAGCGTTACAGTTAATCAAAGTTAAAAATAATTTGATTTGAACTCGGCAGTTTCAAATGCTGCCAGATTTGTGCTGTAGTTCATTATGAAGCTACGAACTGATAGAAAGAATAATAAAATAATTAAAAAAATTATACCTACGTTCAAAGTCTTCATTTTTTTTATTTCCAAAGAAGGGAAAATTATTTACTGGCATGTTATTTCCAGCGTATTTCGTTTAATTATTTCAAAGAAGAGTGAACACGAGGTTCATGCGTTTATTGCGCTTCGCAAATTATGAAGTTTCTACTACACGGAGGTGTTATATTATCATAAATTTTGTTCAGGTTGGTTGCGTGCTCAGCTCGGCTTTGGAAAGTGGTGTGAATACCTCTGTTGAGATCCAGAGGTGGCCTATCAACTCTGTCACTTCAGGATATCCGGACCAACATTGCCGTAAGCAAATTATTTTATTTATTCTGTGAATGTCCGACGGTATTTTATCTCGCTCACTCACCTCTTCCCAGAACGAGCATAACGTTTCAGACAGCCCTCCACAGAAAGATGTCAATTTTCTGCTTGAACGATAAACTGCCAACGCTAAAACTAATAAAATAAATTTAGATAAATATAGAATGATGAACATAACAGACATAAGCGTTTTACCTTTCCCCATCTCTGGGTCCATTGGTACCTAACCGGTTATCTAAATATCATCTGAAAAGCAATGCTCTAAAGGGGTTCAGAATTTCTTTAGCAAACAATTTTTTGAGTTCGTTTTACGATAGTTCATCCTTTACCTATTCCAAGTGAATCTCAGAATCATTTATTGAAATAAACTGGAGTGGCGTTAAAAACGGAAATACAAGCGAGACCGGAGAGGCGAAAAATGTAACATTTTAGAGATAGTACAGAGAGGAGTATATGTTATGTAGTTATGTGTGTCACTTGATAGGGTATTTGTCAGTTATCATTTTTATTTTTGTGATAGGACTAATAATTTAGTTCCTCTCACTAAAAAATTAGTAGACCTGTAAAACAACAATTATTAGATAGAGACAGAAAGAAGCAAAGCCTATCCATAGGCATGTTGTTGGTCCCGTCATTTGCTTACTTATCACGAGGTTCATGTGTTCACTGCGCAACACATAATTATGATGTTCATGTTAGAAAAAGAAGAAACACAAGCAGAAAGTTTGCGCAGATTGCATGCACGGTTCGGCAATGACACGGTTTCCAAGCCTCAAATGTTCAAATGACATACGTTCTTGTGTGAAGGTGGGGCAATAGTTTCTAATACGATTCACGCACATCATCCCAAGTACGAGTATCACGTCATAGACAACTTTGCTCATCCAAGACGTAAATTTTCTGATTGAGTGAAGACCTTTTAAGGCTGCACGCTATTGTGAGCTCTTTGGCAAGGCTGGAGATGTATATTTTATACCTAAACGACGTGGGTGTAGGTATTGGAGAAAAATAAAATGAATTAAAGGAAAAACAAAAATTGCCCGCGGTGGGAATCGCACCAGGGACCCTCCACTAACTACTCTCGTTCGCTACCCGGCCTGCCACCCGGCCTGTTGAAAATCACATCACCGCCAGTCCTCATAATCCACTCGGAATATTTCAAAGTCGATTTTCTTTAAAACTTCTAGCCATCTGGCCCAACGGCTTTGGGGAATTGTTTTTCGAGAGCTGACCTTTCAGAACGATAATGCAAAAATTACAAAAATGTGTGGGAATTAAGTTTTTCCCGGCGTATGAATGAAATAAACTTTTCTCGGGTTTTCTGCCGGATAATATTTTTATTTAAATCATTGTACAACGTTTCGGCAGCAACCTCCGCTGCCTTCATCAGGTACTGCGTCATATCGAAGCTCAGAACTGCCTCACGGAGCAGCAGGCAAGCAGATTCTGCCAACGCCGAAGGCGTTGGCTGTATGGACGACCCGGAACTTCCATAAGTAGCCTGCTACCGGGGAGAAATTTTCCGCTGCTCCGCCATTGGTCGCCGCTTCAATCGACCCCAGACGGGGTGGAACCGGATGGCCGCGGCTGACTGGCAAATGACAGCAATGATGATGATGATGGTGCATTACGTGGCTCCACGGAAGTCACAGCCGTACTCTACGCCATTGCTTGACAGGAAGCAATTAGTAAAAATGCATATCAAGACTCCACAGCGACGGTCACCCATCCAAGTGCTGACCCGGCTAAACGTTGCTTAACCAGCAGTAGCATCACGCTCAAAGCTTCTCCACGAGCGGCATTAATCAAGCTGGCCAATCACAGCGCCCGAACTCCTGATTGGCTCGGAAGCGGCGGATCAAACTTCCCATTGGTCGACACGTCAGTAACGTATCTAACACGATGTAATTTCAAATTTTGTACAATTGGCCCCTATGCTCCGCTCAGGAAAAGGCCGGAGTCTCTGTTAGTGTCGTTGTTACTTACGATGATGCATTACGTGGCTCCACGGAAGTCATAGTCGTTCTCTACGCCATTGCTTAACAGGAGGCAATTGGTAAAAATGCATATCAAGACTCCACAGCGACGGTCACCCATCCAAGTGCTGACCAGACTAAACGTTGCTTAACCAGCAGTAGCATCACGCTCAAAGCTTCTCCACGAGCGGCATTAACCAAACTGGCCAATCACAGCACACGATCTCCTGATTGGCTCGGAAGCGGCGGATCAGCATTCCCATTGGTCGACACTTCAAGACGGCGTACTCCCGGACGGTTGTGTCCAACACGTTGTAATTTTAAATCTTGGACAATTGGCTCCCATGCTTCGCTCAGGAAAAGGCCGGAATCTCTGTTAATGTTGTTGTTACTTATTCTAATCTCCAGAGATTCTCTGATTACCGAATCCCAGAAGTATGATATTTGAGCCAAAACTTTAGTATTTTCAAAATTTATGTTATGAAAATTTTCCACAGCATGTTCGGCCAGTGCGGATTTTTCCAATTGTAGCAACCGTAGATATCGTTGGTGCTCGATGCGGCGTTCCTCGATCGTTCTTATGGTTTGGCCAATGTACACTTTGCCGCATTCACAAGGAATTGAATATACTCCCGGGACTCGAAGGCCCAGGTCATCCTTTACCGTGCGTAGCATATCTCGTATCTTCGACGGTGGACGGAAGATACTCCTTACGTCATACCGGGCTAAAATTCTTCCGATTTTCGCGGAGGTATTGCCGGCATAAGGCAAAACAGCAACGGATTTAGGAGACCCTTCTTGTTCAGATGTCAGTCTTGGTTCTTGGAGGAGAAAGGCCTGTCTGATTTGTTCTTCTGTGTAGCCATTCTCTCTGAATACCTGCCGTAGGTGTCTAAGTTCTTCTTGCAGGCTATCACTGTCCGAAATGGCTCGCGCACGATGTACCAGTGTTCTCAAGACAGTTTTCCGCTGAGCTGGGTGGTGAAAACTGGTAGCCCCCAAATAGAGGTCCGTGTGGGTAGGTTTCCTATAGACACTATGCGCCAAAGAACCATCTGGCTTGCGTTTAATAAGTACGTCCAAGAACGGAAGCGCGCCGTCTCTCTCAACCTCCATGGTGAACTTTATGTTAGGATGGATGGAATTCAGATGTTCCAAGAAATCATTGAGAGCCGCAGAGCCGTGTGGCCAAATAACAAACGTGTCATCCACATAGCGGAAGAAACATTTCGGTTTTAATGGAGCAGTGTCCAAAGCCCTTTCTTCAAAATCTTCCATATATAAATTGGCTACCACAGGAGAAATAGGTGAACCCATAGCCACACCATCTGTTTGCTCATAGTATTGCCCACTGTATTTGAAATATGTAGAAGTGAGCACATGCTCGAACAGGTCTGCCATTCCTTGGTCGAAATGTCGCACTGTAATCAATCTCACGGGAGCAAAACTTGATGATGCCACGGTCTCAGTCTTGGCGAGAGGCTTAAATTACGCGATGGCACCGAGGTCTGTGCCCACCAAAGATATTGTCTGTTCAGTGGAAAAAGCTGTACGTAAACTACCAGCTGATGCAGCGGAAGAAATACGTCGTGAAACCTGTCGTGTTCTTAAGAAGGCCAAACCACCTAAGCCCAACATCACGAGGCTAGAGCGTCAGGCATTGCGCGAGCTACGCAGCAATGAAGCAGTTGTTGTCATTCCTGCTGACAAGGGCAATGCGACGGTTTTACTTCCTACAGAAGAATATGATTCAAAAATTAAGAACTTATTAAACGACGCTGCTTACAAGTCGGTTGAGGCTGATCCTACTTCAAAAGTGGTCACCAAAACAAAAGCCCTTCTGAAGAAGTCTGGTTTACCTGAGGAGACCATCAAAAATCTACGACCTCGCGCCGCCAGACCACCGAGGTTTTATGGATTACCTAAAATTCACAAGGAGAACGTGCCCTTAAGACCTATTGTCAGTGCAATCGGTGCTCCCACGTATCAACTGGCAAAATATCTTACACGCCAACTTAGTCCACTGGTGGGCCATTGCACGCACCATGTCACGAATTCTGCTGATTTCGTAAAAATGATCCAAGGTTTCACATTGTCAGATTCCGACCTCATGGTGAGTTTCGATGTAGTTTCGCTGTTTACAAAGGTGCCTGTTAAGGAGTCGTTAGAACTTATAAGACGACATTTCGACCAAGGAATGGCAGACCTGTTCGAGCATGTGCTCACTTCTACATATTTCAAATACAGTGGGCAATACTATGAGCAAACAGATGGTGTGGCTATGGGTTCACCTATTTCTCCTGTGGTAGCCAATTTATATATGGAAGATTTTGAAGAAAGGGCTTTGGACACTGCTCCATTAAAACCGAAATGTTTCTTCCGCTATGTGGATGACACGTTTGTTATTTGGCCACACGGCTCTGCGGCTCTCAATGATTTCTTGGAACATCTGAATTCCATCCATCCTAACATAAAGTTCACCATGGAGGTTGAGAGAGACGGCGCGCTTCCGTTCTTGGACGTACTTATTAAACGCAAGCCAGATGGTTCTTTGGCGCATAGTGTCTATAGGAAACCTACCCACACGGACCTCTATTTGGGGGCTACCAGTTTTCACCACCCAGCTCAGCGGAAAACTGTCTTGAGAACACTGGTACATCGTGCGCGAGCCATTTCGGACAGTGATAGCCTGCAAGAAGAACTTAGACACCTACGGCAGGTATTCAGAGAGAATGGCTACACAGAAGAACAAATCAGACAGGCCTTTCTCCTCCAAGAACCAAGACTGACATCTGAACAAGAAGGGTCTCCTAAATCCGTTGCTGTTTTGCCTTATGCCGGCAATACCTCCGCGAAAATCGGAAGAATTTTAGCCCGGTATGACGTAAGGAGTATCTTCCGTCCACCGTCGAAGATACGAGATATGCTACGCACGGTAAAGGATGACCTGGGCCTTCGAGTCCCGGGAGTATATTCAATTCCTTGTGAATGCGGCAAAGTGTACATTGGCCAAACCATAAGAACGATCGAGGAACGCCGCATCGAGCACCAACGATATCTACGGTTGCTACAATTGGAAAAATCCGCACTGGCCGAACATGCTGTGGAAAATTTTCATAACATAAATTTTGAAAATACTAAAGTTTTGGCTCAAATATCATACTTCTGGGATTCGGTAATCAGAGAATCTCTGGAGATTAGAATAAGTAACAACAACATTAACAGAGATTCCGGCCTTTTCCTGAGCGAAGCATGGGAGCCAATTGTCCAAGATTTAAAATTACAACGTGTTGGACACAACCGTCCGGGAGTACGCCGTCTTGAAGTGTCGACCAATGGGAATGCTGATCCGCCGCTTCCGAGCCAATCAGGAGATCGTGTGCTGTGATTGGCCAGTTTGGTTAATGCCGCTCGTGGAGAAGCTTTGAGCGTGATGCTACTGCTGGTTAAGCAACGTTTAGTCTGGTCAGCACTTGGATGGGTGACCGTCGCTGTGGAGTCTTGATATGCATTTTTACCAATTGCCTCCTGTTAAGCAATGGCGTAGAGAACGACTATGACTTCCGTGGAGCCACGTAATGCATCATCGTAAGTAACAACGACACTAACAGAGACTCCGGCCTTTTCCTGAGCGGAGCATAGGGGCCAATTGTACAAAATTTGAAATTACATCGTGTTAGATACGTTACTGACGTGTCGACCAATGGGAAGTTTGATCCGCCGCTTCCGAGCCAATCAGGAGTTCGGGCGCTGTGATTGGCCAGCTTGATTAATGCCGCTCGTGGAGAAGCTTTGAGCGTGATGCTACTGCTGGTTAAGCAACGTTTAGCCGGGTCAGCACTTGGATGGGTGACCGTCGCTGTGGAGTCTTGATATGCATTTTTACTAATTGCTTCCTGTCAAGCAATGGCGTAGAGTACGGCTGTGACTTCCGTGGAGCCACGTAATGCACCATCATCATCATCATTGCTGTCATTTGCCAGTCAGCCGCGGCCATCCGGTTCCACCCCGTCTGGGGTCGATTGAAGCGGCGACCAATGGCGGAGCAGCGGAAAATTTCTCCCCGGTAGCAGGCTACTTATGGAAGTTCCGGGTCGTCCGTGAGGCAGTTCTGAGCTTCGATATGACGCAGTACCTGATGAAGGCAGCGGAGGTTGCTGCCGAAACGTTGTACAATGATTTAAATAAAAATATTATCCGGCAGAAAACCCGAGAAAAGTTTATTACAAAAATGTGGTTGGCGTATCATCCCCTTGTGAGTCACACTGGCGGGAAGCCTCCATAATGCATATTTTCCAGCATGTGAGTAATGTATCATCTAGTTCAGCCGAAGACACATTTCTCATAGGCAGAGTGGGGCTCTAGGACGTGACCGGCACAGTCTGCCACCGCCTTCGATGAAGAAATTACAGCCTCCGTGTCGCGTCATGATTTACGCGTCGTGCCCACAATAAAATGGCCACGCTAATTTTCTCTGCGTCCCGTGATGGATGCGAGAAGTTTGCCACTTAACCGGCAGTGCCGCGTACAGCAGGTACGTAATTATGCCCATGCGTCACGGCCGGCAAACTCACTCGTTATTACAATTGCCTAGGGAACATCTGCTGCTAAGGCCGGTCCGAGATTAGTAAACCTTACTGTCGTCTGCGAACTTAAATCTTTAAGTTACTCCCGCTCGTCTTCAACTTTCCGAATTCCTCAAAACTTATACGACTCATTCCTTAGATTCCAGATATCGTCTGAAAACTGCATATTACACTCATCATATGCTAGATTTACTCCAATGAGGTATGTATCACCACGCAATACCAGGCAGCTAAGATTTTTATTTCTTAATTCAGTGAACTGTAGAAGAAGATAAAGATTAGAATATCTGAAACCAATAATTGAGGTCGTAGGTTGTGATGAACATGTCGAAATAATGGCATTAAATCAAGATTGAAAGAGATGGAGGACTGCATACATCAAACCATTCAAAAGACCAGTAATTAAATACTGAAGACAATTTTTTTTTAGTATTCTTCAGTTTGTATGTGTATTTAAAAGCAAAAACTGCGAAGCAAAGCAACAATCGCAAGTGACAATTAAATCAGGGAAGAAACCCTCACACCTGGTGCTCATTGGGTCCTATATTTAGTTCTCGGTCCGGCCAACGAGATTTCGGTTTGCCGAACCTAATATCTCGAATATGCAGAGTTACAATGAAGTAATAGGCGCTCAATAGTGAACAGGAAGTACAGTACAGTATAGGATAAGGAAATGAACCACCACTTACCTAAATGTGATGACTCTGCGATGTGAACACCCGTAACAAACACGAACACAAAGAAAATTAAAATTTTCTTGCCTTATCCCCTCATGAACAAGATAATACTGCGAAGCGTGGATTCTGTAAAAGACTGCCTCACGCTGATTCGTGAAAGCGGAAAGTGCAGTCATAACGAGGTTTATTTTCCTTTTTCTTTTCCTGCTATTCGTTCGCGTTTTGCGCCTCGTTAGAGCTCATTAGCGTGAACACTGACAAGAAGGAACGGGAACTAAATCCGCCATAGGCTTTATGAATTATCTTCTCCTTATTCGCCTGCATTCGTTTCGGCAAACTGAAGTCTGGATAGCTAAACCGAGAATTGATTCTAGGTCCCATTGAACACCAGGTGTCAAGGTTTCTTCCCTAACTTAGCTGTCATTTAACCATGATTCTCGCTATTATTGCTTTTTTCGCAGTTTTTACTCTGAAACACACATATAAATTGAAGAATACTAAAAAATTGTCTTCAGTCATACGTGAGGACCAGTCATCGCAGGATTTCACAAAAACATTACTGCTGACCGTAATAATATTATACATCTAGCAGAGTACCCGGCGTCGCACTGTTAAGCTGTGGTGTTTTACTCGCGCAACAGTTTTAGTCACCCCACGAGAAACATGTGTGACACGTTTCATTATTTTCGCGACAACCATTTCCGAAATTAGAGGAAACCTAGATTCATTCGCATCCTACCCAGAAACAGTTGGGCTAGAGAAGATTTAGCCTTACACTACTTTTATTCTTCCGATGAGAAACATTTGTACAAAGTTATATTAATTTGGCGTCAGCTATTTCCTGAATAAAACTAAATGTCGATTTACGCGCACAGTTACCAGAACGGGGTGAGTTCGATCCTGTGATTCGGAATATCAATTTTCATTTTGGTTCAGGCTGCATTTCAACCTAATCACAACATCTGCTAATGTCATTGCTCGAAAACTGAAACATGTACCATTCGCGCATTAATATATATCACATACATAAATCTGCAATGTGTTTGTTTGCTCTCGCATCACGCAGTGGTTTTCCCGGGTCACTCCAGGCGAATGCTGGGATGGTTCCTTACATTAGTTCATGGGTGCCTCCTGCCATATCCTGTATATCCCTTCAAAACTGTTACCCTTTCGGATAGGTGCAATGCACCCTCCGCCACACACTTTTAGTGAATCGCAAGGTAATAATAATGATAACTATAGAGTTTGTCTGAGTTTTCCCACTTTGAAAGCTTGGGGTCAGAGTTAAATTCCGACGTATGTATTAAGATATTACTACACACAGCTTAACCTGAAAACTTTTAAATAAATTTTAATGGGGTTTTATCAATAACAAACATTAGGTATGTCTCATTAAGTTAACTGATCTTCTATAGCTGCAATGCATCTGCCTGTAACCATTCGTACTTTAGCACATCTTGTTCGTTCTGGGACCAATATAGAAGCTAATAATAATTAAGTGTGGTCGTAATGACCTGGTGACAAGGTTTCTACTGGCTGCGCATTCCGCCCCTGTCGTACCCGCCTTAACCTGAGTCGGCAATCCATAACCTGTACAGGGGACCTACAATTTAACGTGGAGTCCGTACCACGGAAGCGTTCTGACATACTTCACATTACACAGCAATCTGTGCCGGAGGGGAAGGTCAGTTTAAGGGCCTTTAAAAATCACCGCCGAGAAAGGGGTTCGAAGCGGGGACCTTCCGATCGCCAATAAGACACCTTAATCACTGAGCCACCTGACCGCTCGATACATACATGCTGGGAGAATGAGGGCAAGTGAGTTGATATTTATGGTGGCTTGTAGTACAAGTGATATGAACAATTTTGAGAACGTTCTTCGAATGGTGGGGCTCGAAAAGTTAGAAGTGGCCGGTTGCACTTGCACAGATATATGACCTTCCACCAAATTTAATACGTCATACCAGGCTTCCAAAAGTGCTGTATCAGCTGTCTGCGACCAGTGTACGATAAACCACCGCCTCTACTACAAACCTGTATAGGTGGGAACGAATCGCCTCGTTACCAACCGGAAAGTTATTTCGATGAGCGTAAACATCCGAAGGGTTTGATTATTAAGAGAATAATAGTAAAATCGATAATGAACTGTAAGAACCTGGGAAACGTTCGAAACGCCCCCTCACCTCAACCAAAACATAATAACCGTGATCCAGTCTCCCCGCCATTAGTTTAGATCCCGGGTATACACGTTTTTGTGTGGGCACTCCGGTACACTCACAACCACTAAAATTTGGCTCTTGTAGGACGGACTAAATTCTCAGCTAGATTAATTATGGCTCTGGATTGGCGGCAACTGTGGAAATTGATAAGGTGTTTTACAAGTCTTTTAAGTATCCATAAGACTAAATATTAAGCGATTCATTAGAGCAGATGACACACTCGCTTTCAATAACTTCTTAAAGATGATTCTATCAGCATACATTTTAATGGTCTAAGTTAAGTTTTAAATCACCGGAAAATCATTTGGAGCAATGCAAGGATTTATTTGGGAATGTATTTTATAACTTCTCCTTGTAAAAAAGTTTTCTTTTGTTCCGGTTTGGTTTTTAGTTCCATGGAATTCTTTAGACCGCAGTCGAATTCGCCTTTACCTATAGCGGAAGTAAAATTTGCTTCAGACGGAAACGAGAATATAGGTTCTCTCAAAGAAGCAACCAGCCCCAACTTCTTTGATGTTATCCTCAAGACGTTGATCACTGGCAAATTTCAGAAAGGGACGAGCACCGAGAATATTTACGAGTTCTGCTCTGAACTTTGGTATCGCTCAAAGAAGGAGGAAAGAGAGGAGAACTTCAAAACTTGATTATCTCCTAACGAAAAATAAGGAGGGATCGATATCCTGCAGCTCTTACCAAGGTGGCTTCACTACTGAAGATCTTATTAGATCACGCTTTAAATACTCCCGAACACATTAAAAAAAAAAAAAAATAATAATAATAAAATCTGTCATTCAGGACGCAAGAAGAACGCGATATCAAGGTCCATAAAGCTTTTAATTGTTTTAAAAGCTGTTTTCTAGACAGCTGAGCTGTGTTGTGTTGTTGAATTACGGCGACGTTTCAACCGTTGTCTCCAGTTATCTTCAGGTAGAGTTTTAAATCAATAGGGAAACTATTTTGCGTCTGTCAACGAAACAACAAATTCAACACCAACAAAAATCAGTTTGACTTTCCACTAAATAGACGAATCGTGATACCAAAGGATGATCAGTACAAAAAAACTTTTTTCAAAAGGGGAAAACTTAGAAGATAATATGAATCACATATAAAAAAAGTCTTGGTGGATTACTTTGTTGGAGGATGGAATAGCCGAATGGAAAAATTGTAAAAAGAAACAAGGATTACGGAAATGGAAGCACCACACCTGTGAAGTAAGTTGTAAAGATTGAGACATTTTCTTATGGAATGAAATAATAGAGAATTCATCAAACCATTCCAGTATCTTCAATTATCACACTGTCGATCAAATATTAAATCATGTCAAAAAATAATATGCATAAGTACACGATCTAGCATTCTGTCCTCTACAAGAAGATTCTAAAACATGTTTTCTTATAATATTAGTTTATATTTTTTATAACAGAAAAAGAAAATCATTATATCTGTGCTATTGATCTGTTGTAATAGCACGAGCTAGTTATAAATTATATCAAAATTTGCCTGAAATAAATATTAAAATCACCGACAACTCATATTCGTCTGGTACGTGTTAGAAATGGCCTTGCAACTTGTCGACGTCGCGATCTTTAGGACGGGAATGGACTTAGGGCAAGGAACGGAAAAGAATTCGCCAATGGCCTTTTGAAAGAACCATCCCGCATTCGCCTGGGGTGATTTCGGGAAACATGGAAAACTGAACTCTGTATGGTCTGCCGGAGATTTGAACCCGCGTCCTCCGGAATAGCAGACCCGAGTGCTGCCACTCTCCCACCAGGATCAGTAAAGTCTGCTTTATTTATGACTTACTCACTCTTCTTGGTTGCGTTCGGAACCGCCGCTTTATCGCTTTATAAAGGAGACGCAGTTATCTTGGCATGGCAGTATTGATTTAGGTGGCGGCTTGTATCAGGCGGGACAGTGTATAGGAACAGCCAGTTCTCGCCAACTCCTCCTTAAAGGGGCTGCCACATCACAGGCCAGGCCGCTACATCAGGGGCTCACAATAACAGAACACTGCACTCTACGAGAGATGAGTATTCAGTGCGCTTAAGCGAAAATTTGCTAACGGCGTATGAAATAATGTACAGGAAAGAAAAATTACTAAATAAGATTACTAGTAACAACCGTTTTCATTACTGTTCGACAAACGACTTGAGTAGGATCAAATAACGAGTGACACTGGGACGGTGGATTTGAAGAAACCGTTTCAATATCTCCAAAAGAATTTGTTACCCGGGATTAACTAGACAATTGATAATTTATTTCAGCTGACAGAAAATATCTGACAAAGTCCCAGTAAGTACATATAAACTATAAAAAGAAAGAATAATTTATTTTCCGCAGACTCGAAAGCAAAAAATCAGTAACTGCGTAAAGACTGAATGATGCCAATTCCTGAAGAATGATGAGAAAATGTAAGCTTTGAAGCAAAATAGAGAAGGTTATGTCTTCTTCTTCAAGAGTATCAGGTGACCCTTCTGCTACTCTAGCTGTGATTTTGTGTAGCTCTAGTACACCGATACAATCTAGTGTCAAAACTACAGTACTCTTTCAAATTTTCCGAGCATTCGCGCAATGAGTGCACCCTGTGATTCAAATTTTGAAATTATCATTCAATTTATATTTTTTTTCGTTCATAGACTCAAGTCAATAGCTGTATGACATTTACGTGGCAACTGTTGGTGCCATTACCACATGCATTTCAACGAAATAATAGCCGTAGACCCTACTATCCCTCGAACAAAATGTATCGAACCGTATTCTGTGAATTTGTTTGTTGCAGCTTCACCAAAAAACTACAGAAAATATTTTGATCGGGTTTACACAATTCGAAGTGATAGGATCTGACCTAAATTCTGCGGTATAACTTATGGCACCAGAGTATGAAATGTCAATCTGTTATTAACGTTAAAATTTTTTGGTTCATATTTCGTTTAGTTTCTGTAAGTTCTCAAGGAGAGGACTTCAGTGTGAACATAGAAATAGCACCACACCTCAAGTGTGTTAGTGAGTCTCCGTTAAGGAGAAGTTAAGAAATAATATTTTTTCACAATATATCCAATAGGAAAGGCTTAAGGAGTGTCATTCCCTACTGAAAGTTGCAGGGTTCGATGACCACCAGGATATTTATTCTCCTTCACTCAGATCAAACTTTGGTTTTTAGGGATTTCGTTTTTTCTCTTTGAATACTGTTGATATTCTTGTCCACTATTGAGCTTGGTAATGGTTTGAATGATTTAAACGGACTTATAATTTCAAATTCAGGTAACAGTGTATAAGCAAACAAATTATTATTTTCAAACATAAACATCTAAGTCCGGCCGTGGCTGTCAAAACTTTTCACCTCAAAATTGTAAATTAGACAACGAGAACAATCATATTAATGAAACATTTACACGGTTCGCGGATTGATGGCGGTTGTCACTTCTCTAAACTGTATTTTTAGAGTAGCTGATTTCTGTGGTTTATGTCTGCGAAATGTGCGACGAGAATGGATATTAAGCAAAGAATTAGCATTAATAAGCCACAGCGAACAATGGGCTATAATCTTTTTATCTCACACGAAAAAAAAAGTTGTAAAGTTTTTAGTTGAAAGGGACTGGAATAAATACATCTCCAAAGGACGTGTTATGACCAACGTTAAATCAAACCTCGAAACAATCTCGAGAAACCTCCGACACAAGAAAGTAAGAAAGTAGAAACCAGGGACCGTGGAAAGCTTCTACTTCAAATTTAGGTTTCTCTCCGAAGCTCTGGAATAATACGAGTATTGAGAGCAAAGCTACGGGCAAATCTAGTTATTAAATACAGTGATCAAATGGATAAGAAAAATAACAACTCCACGGTATCCCAATATCTAAGTATCTTACAATGGAACGGAAGATCATTTTGGGCGAACAGAGAAAGCCTAATTTCAGCACTCACTCAAAACAATATCGACATAGCCATATTGTCAGAAACATGGTTCAAACCAAATAGAGAAGTCAGTTTCAAATCCTACAAGGTGTACAGGAATGACAGACTGGATGGTAGAGGAGGAGTGGCGATATTGGTGCAACAGAATATTCCACACGAACCGATTAATCTCAATTTGAGCAAATTACCCTTTCAAGCAGTAGCAATACGGATACGAACCACCCAGTCAACAGTCAACATCATTTCCATTTACTGCTGCCCAAAAACAAAAATCACTCCAAACGACTGGACAAATCTTATCGGCCAAATAAACTCACCAATGATTCTGGCCGGCGATTTTAACGCACATAATCAGAGCTGGGGCTGTCACTACAACGACCTGAGAGGATCGACAATTAAGGATATGGCAGAAGACAACAATCTGGTAATAGTAAATGACGGCAGCCCAACAATGGTCCCATCACCAAGGAGACTCAACTCGGCAGTGGACCTAACTCTCTGTTCCCCCAACCTGGCAACCATAGCGACATGGAGAGTGCTCAATGATTCATTGGGATCGGACCACTATCCGATACTTTTAAATATCGGATGCCCACTAATCAAAGAAACTGCAGCTCATCCAACAATCAGATGGAACGTCAATAGAGCCGACTGGTCCCAATACAGGAGACGAATTGAACAAAATTCCAAGGATATCACAGAACAATCTACGGGAAACGAGAGCTATAAAAAACTGACAAATGTGATTTCAGAGGCAGCAGACAAATCTATTCAACGAAAGGACTATCAAAACGCCAAGAAAAGTCGCCCACCAATATGGTGGAACCCAACATGTTCGAAAGCAATAGCCCAAAGAAGACTCGCTCTTAACTTATACAGAAAGAACCCCGACCTCCAACACTATATGTCTTATTTACAAATTAACGCACGAACAAAAAGAACGCTCAAAACGCAAAAGCGTCAGAATTGGATCCAATTCTGTGAAACATTGGGAAAGGATTCGAATATCTCTTCTGTTTGGTCTACGATTAGGAAGTTTAAAAATAATGGTTTCAACAGCGAAACCCCTAAAATTAGTACCACAACCCTTGAAGACATTGCAGACAAAATCGCTCCTTCCACAGTCCAGGAGGAGGACTCCAACTTCGCGCTAAACCCGCAAGAAGCATCGGACCACCAACTATGCACGCCATTTACCATGACAGAACTACAACAAGCTTTAAAGCGATCCTCCTACTCTTCACCTGGAATAGATGGAATCCATTACGCAATGTTAACAAACATGCCTCCAGCTGGCTTGCAGAGACTTCTAAACATCTTTAACAAGATTTGGATGAAAGAACCTATTCCAGCGGAATGGAGAACCCAGGTTATCATTCCAATATTAAAACAAGGAAAAGACCCCACCAAAGCGACTTCGTACAGACCGATATCATTAATGTCGTGTGTAGGAAAAACACTAGAACGTCTCATCAAGAACAGATTAGAATGGTGGGTGGAGGCGAACAACCTGATTCCAAACTCACAATCCGGATTTCGTAAGGGAAAAAGCACACTAGACAACCTAGCGATCTTGACGTCGGACATTTACCTCTCATTCTGCAACAAGCAATATTTGGGTGCGGTTTTCCTAGACATCCAATCAGCTTACGACAACGTCAGAATCCCTCATTTGATGCACAAACTGGAGACATTAGGGGTACCGATGAAACTTGTGAAAGGACTCTACTCCCTATTATCGGAGAGGATAATCTATGTCAGCTCAAAGAAAAATCGAGTAGGGCCGCGTATTGTTAATCAAGGGTTACCACAAGGAGCAATCCTCAGCCCACTCCTATTTTTACTATACATAAGTGATATAATCCACTCCATCCCAACGAAGATTATCTCACTCCAATTTGCAGACGACGTGGTTATATATGCCAACGATGTGTCACAACAGGAAGTCCATAACCTATTGAACAAGGCAATTACAGCTCTCATCAAATGGCTACACACCAATGGTTTTGAACTTTCACTGGAAAAATCATCAGTAGTCTACTTTTCAAAGAGAAAAATCACCCATGACTCGGACAGTATCCAAATAGGTCCATATAAACTGGCACTTAAGAAACAAGCACGGTTCTTGGGAATGTTGCTGGACAGCCGCCTTAGCTGGTCCCAGCATATCGATCAGCTGATAGCAAAATCGAATTCCCGACTAAATATAATAAGAATGGTGTCAGGTACTTGGTGGGGCTCCCACCCAAAAACGCTCCTACTACTTTACCGAACACTAATTAGATCGCTATTAGAGTACGGTTCCATGTTTTACCAATATGCTAGAAAGGACGCTCTCAAAAAACTAGATAGACTTCAAGCAGCTTGCCTAAGAGCTTGTGTCGGGGCAATACGCTCAACCCCAATTAACGCCCTATTAGTGGAGGCAGGAGAACCTCCCCTTCATATACGACGATCATATCTTGAGGAAAAATTCATAATGGAAAAATTGGTACTTAATACCCACCCGCTCCACCATCGATTTGAAAGGATGCAAGGATTAGCGAACAAAGGAAAAAGCCAACTCAAGCTCCCGCTTCTAAATGCTTACAAACTTTGGTCTAAATATAAAGATAAAGTAGCTTCTTACGACATACACCCCATCTTTCAAGAACCATACGAACTCCGACTAGAAGAAATCCACATACACTTTCTGGAAGGAGACATAAATCCCACCTTAAACCAGAAACTAAATAGACTCCTCGCAGAGATAGGGAAAAACACAGTTAAAATATACACAGACGGCTCAAAGAATTCCGAGGAAAACAGAGTAGGAGCAGCTTTCTTCTGTCCCAACACTAATCATTCAGCTCAATTCTCGCTACATGAAGAAACATCTATTTTCACAGCTGAAGCGAAAGCCATACTGGAGGCGGTTAAGTATAGCCAAATGATCCAAGCGGACAAAAGCATCATATTAACGGACTCCATGAGTGTCTTAAAACGGCTACATAACAACACGTGGAATTATCACCTCCCGATGACGATCTTAGAAATTAGGAAACAAATAAAAAGCAGTAAAGAACGGGGAATCACTACCTACCTGCTATGGGTTCCAGCTCACAAAGGTATAAAATACAATGAACAAGTGGATACTTTAGCAAAACAGGCCATCCTCAACGGATTTAAAGATGGTATGAACCTCCCGACGTCAGATATAATTCACACATTCAAAAAACGAGCCAAAGAAAAATGGCAAGAAGAATGGAGAACATCTCTAACCACCAAAGCATCGCACTATGGAAGCATCCAACCAATTATTCCACCTCAACCTTGGTTTTATAAATGGATCACAAGCAGACGACTAACAACAATGATTTCCAGGCTGCGGTTCAACCACGGAAGATTTCCCAGCCACCTCTATCGACTAGGTCTGAGAGAATCTCCTCTCTGTGATTGTTCAGATCAGACTATAGGAGACACCAACCACATTATATTTTCCTGTAGAAAATTTAAACGGGCCCAGGATACCATGATCAAGGATTTAGTCAACATAGGAATCCCTCTTCCTACCAACCTAATCCTACTCCTAGTTAGCGATGACAAAGCAGTGTACAACAGCCTTATTAGATTCCTAAAAAATGGAAATATAGAAATCTAAGACCTCATCATCAAAAAATAAAAATGTCAATAAGCATAAAATGAATTGTATAAACGACTACAACGATTCTGTTTTATTCCTTAAAGATTACGAGTAGAAAAGTGTGACTTAAAATTGTCATCAGTATAATAAAAATTGTAAGTAGCCTAAGTACAACTATAATTAGCATAAGCAAGATTGTAAATAGTATAATCAAACCTGTCAATAATTAAGCATAATGTATTATCTGACAATTCACGGATGTATGGTCATATAACCGAACGTGAACAAAAGAAAATAATAATTTAGACGCATGAATACCAATGTCGGTATTGCCTCACGTATACCTGCAATATGACTTGAAAACGAATTGTATCAACTGCTACTGCGATTCGGCTTTATACCTGAAAGTCTTTAATTACGTTTAGATAAATTCTATTTAAAATTGTAACCAATATAATCAAAATTGTAAGTAGCATAAGTATAACGATAATTAACAGATGCAATATAGTAATGAGTACAATCAAACATGTTATTAGTTAACGATAATGAATCATGTTACAAGTGATGGCTGTATGGTTACATAACCGAATGTCAATAAATAAATATATAAATAAATAAATAAAACGGAACGTGTCTATTGTATTTGAGACTTTTCGAGCCGGTGCCATCGGATCAGTTGGTTGCGGCACCATGATAGTGTCCGGCGCTGCCACGGGTTATCTGGCTCGAGATCTGGTGGTTGAGGAAATGCTCATCATCACAGGGCAGGTGAGGCGGTAGTGTACTATTCCTAATCCACAGACTGTGCACTGAAAGTCCAGGGTTGACCTCTCCGCGGTGCATATGGACTGAGGACACACGGAAATCTTGATGGTGATTATTCCGTCGAATGGGGACGTTAGCACTGGAGGCCCTCACCTTGACTTTCGCAAGAGTAGGTTCGAATGGGCCAGCACCGAGTTTCACCCATTCTCTTCCTTATCTCTAATATCATACAACTCTCTATACTGGACCCACACACTATCACAGACATTCACACGTGCAATAACACATATGAAAAACATAACGGGAAACCATCCCATTTCGTCTTCCAGAAAGAGTTCCAACGGAGAGGTACATCTTCCAAGATAACCACCAACGTCCGGAATCTGCCATGGCATTCTAAGAACAAGAAGACTTATCGTGAGCAGCACTACAACGACAAATTCTAAGGTAGTGAATGTAAGCTCATTATTGAAATAAGGAGACTTGAACGAATTGTGCCAAAGTTTAAGTTAACGGCAAGCCTCATACCGTATAAAAACCACGAAGATGCCGAAACCATAATAACCCGTTTACACTACAAATTAAAGCATTCTTAGCAATTAAATCCGTGAGTAAATCAGATAAACATCACAAGCATATTGATTAAAAAACTTGTCGAGTTTTTCCGCTGCCTCATCTCGTTTTTGCCGTTTCCTCAATTTATTTTTTTAATATGGCTTTACGCCTCGTTGACGGCTAAGGTCATTAGTGGGATGGGACTGGGGACAAGGAACGGGAAGGAATTCGGCCATGGCCTTTTTGAAGGAAGCATCCCGGCATTCATCTGGAGTGATTGGGGGAAACCATGAAAAACCCAAATCTGGATGCCCGGACGGGGATTCGAACCGGTGTCTTCCCGAATGCGAGGCCAGAACATTAACCGTTCACCCACCACGCTCGGTCTCTTTTTATCATCAACGTTTCGATTCCAACCTAGTGTCTTCTTGAGGACTGCCAGTCTGCTGAGGCTACAAGACTCGTGTCTCTTGTAAACAGAATGCGGCCAGCATCCAAAAGAAGATTCGAGAAAGGACTCAAAACATCGCTGCCAGTAAAAAGAATTGCTGCAGCAGGAAAACTCGCGAATTATATTAATCAACAAAGACACATCGAGCGTTGTGGGTGTGCAGTAATGCTCTGACCTCATATATGGGATAACAACACAGGTTCGAAACCCAGCACGCCGGGAAAATTCCTTCAAAAGACCAGATTCGAATTCCTTGTCCTCAGTCCGTTCCCGCCTCAATAACCCGATTTCGACGAGGCGTAAAGCATAGTTACGACTGCTGAGACTAGCATAAAATTTGACATCAGAAATGTATTCTACAGCAGAAACCAAGTAAAGTAACTCTGCGCGTTGGACAGGGAGAAATGAGAAGCAATTTTGTCCAGACGATTTTGCCACTTAATATCCCCAAATGTGGCTGTATTAGTTAGAGGCACGGGAAGTAAACTCGTTTGCAACATTCGTAACGGAAGAGATTCAACAGCATCATTAGTGATTGTACGGTCGAGCGATTTGATGCGCCGTGGCAGAAGCGGCTGGTAAGAACCACTAACTACTCTCCGGGAGACACAAAATCCGACAGGGCCATTTGGGGCCAGACGAAAGAAATGAAGACGGCAGGTGCAGCCAGGCTTGGCCCGCGGAATTGCGCAATCGGAAACGGAAAGCCACGCCGAGCCGACGTCTGTTTTTTGTTTTGTTTTGTGGGCCGGACTTGAAAGGACTTCGTCGCCGCAGGCAGACATTCTGTTCCGCCTACTAACAGCTACTCCGTGCCCAACAGTGCGGCTGCTGGCGCAGACACCTCAAGCTGCACCACATACACGGGGCACAGACTTCTGAAAGTGAAAATTTAACCTTCATTAGGTTATCCCTCTTCTGGCGTCATCTGCTTGTTGAAGTCGTAAGATCTACACAGTAACTGATTGAGGCATACCACGCAACGTTCTGCGCATGCGTAGAACGTAGGCAATCACGTGGCGAAGTCACACAGGATTATTAAACAGTGAGACAAGCACCAGTATTTTTAATTGCTTTTTCTGTTTATCAGATGGTTTTTGTTTATTTATATTCGTTAACTGCTGATGATTTCATCACATTTTCTTATCGCTGTTAAGCTTTAATTTTCATTCAGCAATATTAGCATTCGTCTTTACAACAGATCATCATCATCCTCAACAGTTCCCAGCCTCTGGCCGGGTCTGCTTCATGCACAAGCCTCTCCATTTACTTCTTTCATCCCACCACCAGGGCCGGAGTTAGGGTGGATGGAGGAGGGGGGGGGGGTAAGCGGGTTAAATGTACCCGGGCCCGCCGGCTAACGGGGGGCCCCGATCACCAGCTGCAGGGACCCCAGGCCTCGAAACAAGAATCCGCCCATTGTCGCCTGGATAGTTTGTAGAGCTAAAAATATAAAAAAATAAAAGTGAATTTTTCTTGGGATTTTCTGAACCTCCATTCTCTTTACATGTCCATACGATCCTCTCTACCCTTTCCTGTAGGGGTTGTCCTTTCATGGTGAATCTAATCACTTCATTTCTTATCTTGTCCATTTAAGTAACTCCCATTCTACCTCTTAAAAACTTCATTTCGCTTGCTTGTACTCTGCTGATGTCTCGCTTTTTCATTGTCCATGTTTCAGCAGCATAAGTCAAGATAGGCACATATTATGTATGACAGATTACTCTCTTGCTTCTCTGTGGCACATCTTTATTCCATATCAGGCTTCTAATGCTCGAAGGAAGTGCCTCTGCTCGTCTTTACAACAGATGGAATGTGTTATTTAAGCTTTGAAAAAATATTTAAGTTGTGAGCCAGAAATCTGAATTGAAACCGTCATTTTTGACGCACTTAGAAGCTGGTTATTAATGTAATTTTTGCACACTAACATGCACCAGTATTTTTTGTTGCTTTTTTAAATAGTTATCGGCTAGAAAACTTGCATTCAACCCGTCATTTTTGTCACACTTAGAAGCAAATGACTAACGAAAACTGATTGAAAAAACTGTTGCGAAATAATTTTGTCCAAGATGTTCGGGAGTAGTTTACACCTCGAAACATGGTGCTCATGAAAGCAGCTTATTAATTACTAATAATAATTAAATTCCCCGTGTTTTATGCTGTAAAAAGAATATTTTAGTCGAGGGTCCATTTTAACCTAACCGCAAACTCCGCTAATATTGCCACTACAAAATCAAACGACACAGACCCGTGTAAGCACATGAAATGCATCGCAAACTAAATTTCATGAAAGGAAAAACATTGTCTGCATCAGGATTCCTAGTTTACATAGAACAAACTATCACAATTCATTTTATCATACGCCTTCAGTATGAACTGCAACTGGACAAAACCAGAGCAATAATACATTCACTGCGTCGCGGTGTAAACTTAACCCAGATGTTCTCCGATATAAAAGTTCTAAATACAAAATACAGGCTGAGGCCAGATGCATTACTCCATAATATAGCGCAATGTGCTAAAATTTTTTAAATATTTTTCATTTGTTAACGAGAATAACTTGCACAGAGTTCCTAATTACTCTACAAATGCAACACAGTAACATCGTTATTTTTATTTATTTATTTATCAATCTTGTTCCATGGATCCCTGCTGAGGAAGTACCTCTGGGATGTGAAACATGTCATTGTTGATACATATACACATAATATGAGTCATATCATAGTAAATATATATATATACATATTTTACAAATACAAGAAATAATAATAAACATACATTTTTGCAACTGAGTTTTGCAAACGTCATAATGAGTACAATTAATTATTTTCTTCAAATTCTTGAATGGAGTAGAAGGAGTTGCCAATAAGATAATCTCTAAGTTTTTGTTTGAATACATCTTTATTATCTGAAAGCTGTTTTATACGATTAGGTAGTTTATTAAACAGATGTATCCCAGAATAATTAACTCCTCTTTGTACTAATGACAGAGATGTTTGTGTTTTATGCAAGTTATTTCTGTTTCTTGTATTGAAACTGTGTACCTGTGAATTAGGTGTAAACAGGTTAAAATTTTCTATGACAAAGCTCATGAGAGAATATATATACTGAGAATACATTGTAAGAATATTGAGTTTCTTAAAGAGTTGTCTGCAAGAAGTTCTTGGTTTTACCCTACACAGAAACCTAATAGCTCTTTTCTGTGCTATTAAAACTTTTTTACTTTGTGAAGAGTTTCCACAAAAAATTATGCCATATGACATTACTGAATGAAAATATGAGGAGTACACC
The DNA here is from genome assembly GCA_031002005.1 of Vandiemenella viatica. Taxonomy (NCBI): domain Eukaryota; kingdom Metazoa; phylum Arthropoda; class Insecta; order Orthoptera; family Morabidae; genus Vandiemenella; species Vandiemenella viatica. Next base: position 141,820,337 of record JARYHS010009186.1, on the reverse strand, counting down.
TGTTTCATTAATTCTAGATCTGCTGTTAGAAAAAGTGTTCGTATTGCGAAGGTGGCACTACTTAACTTTGTCAGTAGTGTAGTGATATGATCATGCCAACAGAGTTTCTGATCTATTTTAATACCAAGAAATTTTATACTCTCTGTTTCTAAGATTGTGTTGTTTTTATAGTTTATACATATAGCTGGCTGTGCATAGTTTTTTGTTTTAAACCTAATATAATGTGTTTTTTCAAAATTTAATTTTAATGAATTTGCCTTAAACCAATTTGCTACTACTCTAAGTACTTCATTTACATTAAATTCTATAGTACTGTTTGGTGTTTTACGCACAGTCAGGTTAGTGTCATCTGCAAATAAAACACTCTTAACTTTGTCGGATAAATTTCCAGGAAGGTCATTGATGTATAACAGAAAAAGGAGGGGACCTAAGACAGAGCCTTGTGGAATTCCATGTTTTATTTTCTCCCAGTCTGATGAAGCATCTTTACTTATTTTATAATCAAAAATTGAAACTTTTTGCATTCGGCTTTCAATGTATGATTTAAACCATTTACCTGCGGTCCCAAAAATACCATAGTATTCCATTTTTTTCAAAAGTAATTCATGATTTACACAGTCAAATGCTTTTGCAAGATCACAAAATATTCCTACAGGATTCATTTTATTATTCAGTTCCTCAAATGTGTTATTTAAAAATGAATATATAGCCATTTCTATGGATGATCCTTTTTTGAACCCAAATTGTGAATTAGTTAGGATATTATAGTGTGTAACATGTTTTATTACTCTACTATACATGGCTTTTTCAAAAACCTTTGAGAATGTTGAAAGTAATGAAATGGGATGATAGTTGTCTACACATGTTACTTCTCCTTTTTTAAATAATGGTTTTACAACAGCATATTTTAGTCTATCGGGAAAAACACCTTGTATTAAGGATTCATTACAAATGTGAGCAAGTACATGACTGATACAGTCTGAACATCTTTTCAGTAATTTACTTGAAATATTGTCATAGCTGGAAGAATTTTTAGGTTTTAATTGTTTAATGAGTTTATTTATTTCTGAGACTGTTACTGGTGGCAATTTCATCTCCACAAAGCTATTTGGGAAAGCAGTCTCAAGAAGCCTTAGAGCACTATGTGGGGATTGCTTTTCTATGCCTAATTTATCTACTACTGACGTAAAATGTTTGTTAAATATTTCACAAACTTCCCCTACTTCGCTATAAACATATCCATTTTGTTCTATTTTTATGTCTTTAGAGTGATTTACAGTTTTTCCTGTTTCAGTCTTTATTATATTCCATATTGTTCTCATTTTACTGTCTGAATTTTCCATTTTCGCCGATATGTACCTGTTCTTGGCCTTCCTTATTACATTTCTTAGTATTTTAGAATAAAGTTTATAGTGAACTTTCAGCGCATAGTTATCTGATTCTCTCATTTTTAAATAAAGGTCCCTCTTTGTTTTACTAGAGATTCTAATACCCTTTGTTATCCATCCCATGCCCAGTTCATTGTTTGGTGTGTTGAGAATTTTACTTTTTTTGAAACTACCTTCAAAAAGTGTTAGAAATATATTCAGAAAGGAATCAAATTTCGCATTAACACCCTGCGCATTATATACTTCTAACCAGTTTTCATTGTTTAAGGTATCTAGGAAGTGTTTTATATTATTTTCACTAATATTTCTTCTATAAACCCAGCTTTTCTTTATCTGTTTAACAGTGTTCCTGGACTCGATACATAATAGCTGGGCATCATGATCTGAGATACCATTTATTACTGGAAGTATGCTGTAATTACTGCACTGAGAAATATCCATAAAAAAAATTATCAATTGCAGTCCTGCTATTATTTTGTATTCTTGTAGGAAAATTTACAAGTGCTGTTAAGTTAAAAGACAACATCAAGGCTTCCATATCTAATCTATCATTGCTGTGATTCAGAAAGTCAACATTAAAATCTCCACATAATACTATTTGTTTGCTATTTGTAAAACTTAGTAGCAAAGACTCTAAATGAGATAAAAACAGTCTGAAATTACTTGAGGGGGCCCTGTAAATTGCTATCACTATCAGCTCTTCCTTATCATATTCTAGTTTAGTAACACAACATTCAAAGTGTTGTTCTATACAATACTTACTTACAACTACACTACTGCATTCAATATTATTTTTAACAAAAATGGCAACTTCCCCATTTCTCCATTTTACATCTACAGAAATGAGAGCTTAATTTATAATTTGGGATGGACTCAAGAGCGAACGAAAAAATGAAAACATAGAAAAAATACACAGGAAAACTACAAAAAAGCTTAAAAGTTTAACTTCTTGCAATATATATATATATATACGAATTATCGGCGTCGAGTTAAGAGAAGGAGCTATTTCACATACGGAATACATGTTTCTAGCTGCTTCATTATGGTGAAATAATTGCTAGATTGCCCCATTGCAACGAAATTAAACAAACGAAGATATGTGTTTTGTGGCTGTTTTCACAGCATGCAGTTTCGATTAAAAACTCTCGGCCTTTGAAACAAACCTTCACTTTCAGAAAAGAACCGTCTGGTAACCTGGCGGTTCAAATGTCAACAAGTCCAAGGTTCAAATAGCGACTGGAATAAAGGGTGTCTCATAGATAATAGTAGGTGGAGAGCATCAAAGTGATTCAGAATTGCATAGGGATCCACGACCGGAAACGACACCGTATCCCGCTAGGCGGCACTGTTCATTAAAGCACAGGAGGGGACTGAGCGTGGTAGACCGGTTGCCTGGTCCTCAAGCTCTTCATATTTAAGCAGGCCTGTTTCTGTCTTATCTGCTCTGCTGCTGACATAAAAAAAAAAAAACCTGTGTTTTTGACCGTGTCCACCAATCCGTGATCCGGCAGGAGAACGCATGCATCAAACGTAATGGAATCTTCGAGCATCTGTAAACTTATGAAATCGAATGTTGTCCCCCGAATCTCTGCCTTGTGTCCTTTCATTTCTTGTACATCCGCAACCACGTCCATTGGCGTTTCCAGTAACGGTTTCCTATGCAATTTTGAACCATTCTGATGGTCTCCACCCACTCTTAATTATTATTTTTTTATCTCTATTTATGGGAAACTCTGTTTTCAGAGACCGTTAATCCGGTTTTTTTTAACTGCTTTACGTCTCTCAACAGCGAGGTCTTTAGACACGGGAAAGGATGGGGGGCAAGGAATGGGAAGGAATTCGGCCATGGCTTTTTGAAGGAAGCATCCCGGCATTTTCCTGGAGTGATTTGGGAAACCATGAAAAACCCAAATCTGGATGCCCGGACGGGGATTCGAACCGCCGTCCTCCCGAATGCGAGGCGAGAACGCTAACCGTTACACCGCCACGCTCGGTAGTTAATCCATCGCTGACGTCTGGGAAAACTTGCTTTGCATATGTAAAATACGCTTTTCTGACTCGGATTCCACGTTAAACTATAAGTCCCTTGTACCCTGTATGATTATCGGGTTAGGGTAGGCGACTACGATAGAGGCGGACTGCACAATCTGTAAGGAACTATGTCACCAAGTTGTGAACACAAGACCAAATTATTTTCATTACTCTGACAAAACTCTGATTTCGTAAGTGACGTAGGCTTGGACGTTCCACAATTCTGGTTCTGTATTAAACTGTTTCTCCCCTTTAGCCTGTAGAATTTTGAGGTATTTTAAGCAACACAAAATGTAAAATACGCAGTACATCGAAAATCTGACAACAGTTAGTTAGGCCACAAAAAAGTGTCTTCTTTATCTCAAGCAGCTATCACAGACACTACAGATTGCAGCCTAATAATATCACCCAGGAAAAACTGCGTGTCTTATATGAGATGTGATCGAATGTGCCAATTATCCGGCAGAAAACAGCTGCTGTAAATCTAACTCACCCGTAAAGAATCTCCTTACAGAAAATATCTGCTGATAATCATGGCTCTAATGTTTTTGCAACTACTACTATTTTCACGGTCATTTTCTCAACTCTCATCTTTACAGATTAGACCTGATGACAACTGATCAGTGTGCAATAAATGAGTTACCCCGTACAGACAGTAATTATCTTCTCAGTAGTACAGCGCATCATTATGACCAACAAAAATTCGCTCATTAAGTTTTTTCAGCTCTCCACAACAGATCCGTGTATAAATTAAATGAGTCTCCTGTAATCACCTGAATGACTTAAACGACTGTTTTCAAGAACGTACAACAAGTTTCAAAAATACTGTGTGATGTATTTACGAGGTAGTTATAAAAATTTACGGGGATTGTTATTTAGATCATTGTCTCTTGGAAGAATAAAAATTTAGAGCATATGGTAAGAAGATTATACACAATAAAAACTTTTCGAACTTCCATCAGTGTTGAAATGCCGCAATTATGGACATTTTGCGACATTTTTACCTGGCTGGAAGCTCATGTTTTAGCGATGATATGAAGTGAAGAAACGTATCACCCATATAATGACCTTTGCACTGTCCTTAATTAAGCCTAACCGCCTTTATATGGTTATTAAAGATCCGCAATCACACAAGACTACAGAAAACAAGATTATTCTTGTAAATGAAATTACAGTGGCCAATTGCCGTTGGGCATGGAAGATTATCGTTATGTGTGCTGACATAAATTAAAATAACACCAAATTCAGTGCAAATGTTTGTATTACGTCTACAGATCTTACTTACGGCGTTATTACATTACCACCAATTATTTGAAATGTAAGTAGCACTGTTATTAAAGCCAATTAGCCATGAGACACTTAAAATTTTGTTGTAGGGCTATAATTCTACCGAATTCTTCAAGACATGTAAGAAATATCTAAAGTTAACAATAATATAACTCACAAATCCTAATGAATAACCTGACTGAAAATAGTAACTGTATTCATTAATATTCAGTATTAGTTGCGGTACAATCTTCACATTAATAGGTCACAAACAGATATTAAGAGGAATATGATAAAGAGTCCAACGTTAATTTTAATTTTTTTTAAATTTTTACAGCAATACAGTACGTTTTCAACTCTGTCGATGTTGGAGAAGTAAACAGTCTCACCATTAATGTAGCAATGTCACATCTAACGTTAGTAGATGTCATATGTCTGTGTGTTGCCACTTTTTCCCCATGTATTTCATATGGACGTATGTTTGTTGCCAGTTTTTGGACCACCCACGTCGCGCAGGTGTTCGCCGGCCGCGCAGGCGGAAGCCATTAGTCATGTCAACACCTGTCAACAAGGCCATTAATTATCGCTCCCGCCCCCCCTCCCCCTCCCCGCCGCGCACGTGCCGCGCAGGTGTTCGCCTCAGATCATGATCCGTTGCCACTTTTTCCCCCATGTATTTCTTATGTACGGTGGTCCGTTGCCAGTTTTTGGACCCCCCACGTCGCGCAGGTGTTCGCCTGGCAACGTGCCCACCATAAATCATCAACACCTGTCATCAAGCTGTCAAGAAGGCCACGTGCCACGTTGTTACTGGTCATAAATCGTATTCTAATGAGTGTCGTGTGACCAAATCGTCTAAATGGCTTTATTATTTATTTTTTAAACCTCAATTACGCTCGAAATACACTTTAGTATTACATTCTTGTGGTGTGACATATCGAAGGCGGGCCGGCGCCAACTTGCGGTCAGTTTGTGGTCATTCCCGCCCCCGCCGCCGTCGCAGCGGACGCAGGTGCGCGCCTCTGCCACGTGCCACGTTGTTACGGGTCATAAATCGTATTCTAATGAGTGTCGTGTGACCAAATCGTCTAAATGGCTTTATTATTTTTTTAAACCTCAATTACGCTCGAAATACACTTTTTATTTTTTATTTTATTTCATTCTTAATTTGTACTAGTGGTGTGACGTATCTTTTAACATCTACTTTTTCTGAGTATTAAAATGCAGTTTATTTCATTTAAATCGGACTGCTGGTTCGAAAGATAAGTATTTTAACTGGGACAGCGCAAGCGAATTAATCTTAGCTGTCGCGGCGGGCTCACGCCCCTAATGGCTGGGCCGCTTCACCGCGTGCCTCCGTCTGCCTGCCACAGAAAAAAAAAAAAAAATTACACAACACCTGGCCCTCGGAAGGGTTGGGTTTTAGAATGCTAATATTAAACTAATTCAATTAAACGTGACATATATTAGTATAGACTGTGAGATCACTGAGTATATGTGTTTGTATAGTACATTTCAGAATAGTTGCTAATTAAGCATTCTCCTGGAGTAATTTCGGGAAACCATGGAAAACCGAAATCTGTATAGCCAGACGGGGGATTCGAACCGCCGTCCTCCCGAATGCGAGTTCAAACCTGCGTCCTCACGAATGCGAGACCAGGGTTCAGATATAGACGACATTTCGTTTATGTTTCCGTTCGACAGAATACAATCGCGGCATCCATGGCAGCCATATCTTTTTCAATTATTATATTTTTTATGCCTTTGGCTTTACATCTCGTAGTCATGGAGGTCAGTAGAAGCGTGAAAGAACTAGGGACAAGGAACGGGATTAAATTCGGCCATGGCATTTTAGGGGAAACCATGGAAATCCAAAATCTGGATAGTCGGACGGGGATTTGAAGCCGCGTCCTCCACGCTCAGGTTATACATAATTTTTTCATAAAAAAAATCTTCCGTATAACATATTTTAAATTCAGTTAGCTGAAGTGCATACAATTTCGCGTTCTTTCACTCGCCGATTAACAGTTTTTGAAACAAAAAGGTTTTATTATTGTATGAAATTCGCTTTTAGTTTAGCGCATTCATTGTGAAACAGAATCACATTGCTGTCGCCTCTAACTATTAAACCAAATAAGTTCGAGGCTTCAGGTATGCAAATGTTCACATGTGCTGTGTATCGTTAACTCAAAATGCGTTCTTTTTCTACCAGCACTTCTCTTTCCTGGTATTTTTACCTGGAGAACAGACCGCAGGAGTTCATAATGGCTATTGTTCCTCATGATGTGGCCAAGGTACTGCGGCCTCCGTGTTTTAAGGTTGTCAATATTTCCATATCTTTTTTTTTTTTTTTTTTTCATTTTGCGGAGCACTTCAGCATTTGTGGCGTATCCATTGTATTCTCAACATTCTTCGATACAGACTCATTTCAAATGCTTCTAACATTTTACTGATAGTTTCGATTAATGTCCACGCTTCAACGCCATACAGGAGGACAAAAAAATCTTCCGTATAACATATTTTAAATTCAGTTAGCTGAAGTGCATACAATTTCGCGTTCTTTCACTCGCCGATTAACAGTTTTTGAAACAAAAAGGTTTTATTATTGTATGAAATTCGCCTTTAGTTTAGCGCATTCATTGTGAAACAGAATCACATTGCTGTCGCCTCTAACTATTAAACCAAATAAGTTCGAGGCTTCAGGTATGCAAATGTTCACATGTGCTGTGTATCGTTAACTCAAAATGCGTTCTTTTTCTACCAGCACTTCTCTAAATTTCGTTTGATAATATACATTACACACCTATCTTCTTCCTCGACTTCCATGAAGAACTAAGCTCACATGCAGCGACTTCATGCAAGTTGACTTCGTATCATCACTAGGAATGTGTTACCCAACATTCGCAAACGAGTTTCCATTGGTATTGACATTTTCTATTTTCAGTCTCAGCTGAGATCAAGCGGAACAATAAACATCAGCATGCGCACAAGCAGTGGAAGAATTCTTTGCACTTCTTGCATCTTTAACAATTTTCTGTCTACAGTAAAATTGTAATATGCTTTATCGCTTTCAGTTGTTAAATTAATGTCGATCAAAAGCTCATTTTCACCAATGAAATACTGCTCTTACTTTTACCTACTAGATTTCGTGTAATATTGTTATTTCAGAGTAAAGTTCGTTCACTTTGATACTAATTTTTTCTCATAAATTTAGAACCTCTAATATTGTCTCACAGCCTTCAAATGAAACCTCGTGTATTAAATTTAATTTTCGGATTTTCTATAGCCAATTGCTCTCATTAAAATCTAACTATTTACCAAGATACTTCAGACTTTTATCAACGAATACTAACGCGTTATTTTTAATATTATCACTTTCTGTGCAGAATCCGACTTACACAGTTCTTTCCAAAAAGTTATCGCACATCAGGTTTCAGTTTAGCGTGGTAGGTGAATAATCATTATTATTTATAAATGTGTTGTTCTCGAGTACTAGATGAAATGTGAAGTGATAGGATGATTTCTGAGATCTTGTCAAACTAAGTAGCTCATGGATTGCAGTGAACAGTTGTAAGTGTAAAATATAGATTTCTAATGTCAAGGTAGTGGCACTGATGAAACTCGACCGAACTATTTTCAGTGTTACGTTTTCCTGTTTGTTTGAAAACACAGAACTGTCGAGGTCATTAGAGGCGGGATGGGACTGCAGACTTTGAACTGGAGGGAATTCGGCCATGGCCTTTTGACATTCACCTGGAGTGATTTAGGGAAACCATGGAAAACCCAAATCTGGATGCCCGGACGGGGATTCGAACTGCCGTCCTCCCGAATGCGAGGCCAGAACGCTAGCCGGTTCACCACCACGCTCGGTGAAATTAGCAGAAATGATACCCCATACTAGTAGATTAAATATAAAAATAGGATCGAATGCAATTGGAGAAGTAAGTGAATTCTGTTACTTAGGAAGAAAAATTACAACCGATGGCCGAAACAAAAATAATGTTAAAAGCAGAATAGAACTAGCATAAAAAACAGCCTTCATGAAAAAAAGAGAAATATTGATCTGGGAATTTGAAAAACTTTTTAATACTTTATGTGTGGAGCACAGCACTTTATGGTAGCGAAACATGGACTTTATTACGCTTTGTGTAGTATGCATCATAGAATGCTCGATTACTCATACATATAAGGCCCCATATCTGATCTTCACTCTTCAACTAGCTGACAGTCAAACACGTGAAAAATTCCCTCACTTTACACTGATTTCAAAATGTCACAAACAGAAATTCACCGAAGATAGTACCCACTAAGTTATAGATCATGTTAGATCATTCATGAAATTTTTCGTCAGTGCCTGTATACGAGTCTGTTCCGAAGACTAAATGTATCTCGTGTACAACTTATAAATGTGTTGTTCTCGAATACTAGATGAAATTTGAAGTGATAGGATGATTTTTGAGATCTTGTCAAACTAAGTAGTTAATTTCGACTTACGGATTGCGGTGAGCAGTTTTAAGTGTAAGATGTATATTTCTAATGGCTAGGCAGGGACAGTGTTCAAACTCGACTGCAATATTTTCTGTGTTACATTTCCTGACTGTTTGAAAGCACAGAACTGTCGAGGTCATTTTATCTAATATTCTCTCCACGAAAGAAGTCATCGATTGACATGGGGAAAAAAAAAATGGAAGAATGCATACTTTCTGCAGAAACAGCGGTTACAGATGTATAGCATATTGTCATATCTAAAAGTTGTCACGAACTGCACCACTCAAGAACAAGCTAGGAAAGGTACCAAGACACAAACTTTGAAAGTATATACCTTTTAGGACTTACAGAATATTGACAACTTATACATGCACACACCAGTGTCAAGGGTCATGAAAATATTAACAGATCTTTCAGAATTTCTTGAGTTAACAGCCAGATCCTCATTCTGTTTCTATTTTACCGCATATTTTGACAAGGCGTGTAGTGGGCATTCGACTGGAGTGATTTCAGGAAACTATGGAAACAAAAGTTAAATCTGGATGGTCGCCATACAGAAAAGACGGATCAGGATTGAAGAAAAAAAAAAAAAAAAAACTCTGTCCAGCCGCTGACGGACAGGGATATATATAGATATGTAAAGCGTCTGCGTATACCTCATTTTCGAGGTGTATTCATGCGTGATGAATTACCTGAAAAAATTCGTCATCATGAATGTGGAATAGTGAACTTGGACAGTGCTGAAAATGCCGGAACACATTGGGTTGCATATATAAAGTACAAAGAAGGTGTAGTTAAATATTTTGACAGTTTTGGTGACTTACCCCCACCATTGGAATTGCAGCGATACTTTGCGGGCAACAGAATACTGTACAACGTACAACGTCACCAGGAATACGGCACACACGTATGTGGTCACTTGTGTTTAAAGTTCATGTATGAAAATATTTGACATCGCGAGAAATGCGGTACAGACCACAGTTAGTTGGAAAAAAATGGAAGAATACATACTTTCTGCAGAAACAGCGGTAACAGAAATAGACTAAACGCGTGAAAAATTACCTCACCTTACACTGATTTCAAAATGCCTACAGTCGCAATACAGAAATTCACCGAAGATAGCATCCACTAAGTTCTAGATCATGTTAGATCATTCATGAAATTTTTCGTCAGTGCCAGTATACGAGTCTGTTTCGTAGACTAAATGGATCTCGTGTACAACCTCCAAAGGGCACATGTGAATAGTTCTTATCCCGACACATCGCGAAAAATGCGGTACAGACCACAGTTAGTTGGAAAAAATGGAAGAATGCATACTTTCTGCAGAAACAGCGGTAACAGATGCATAGCATATTGTCGGGGATTGGCACGTATCTAAAACTGTCACGAACTGCACCACTCAAGAACAAGCTAGGAAAGGTGCCAAGCACAAACTTCGAAAGTATATACCTTTTAGGACTTACAGAATATTGACAACTTATACATGCACACACCAGTGTCAAGGATCATGAAAATATGCTCGGCCTCACAAATATTGACAGATGTTTCGGAATTTCTCGAGTTAACAGTCCAATCCGCATTCTGTTTCTATTTACCGCATACTTTGACAAGTTCTCGAGGTTAACAGTCCATATCCTCATTCTGTTTCTATTTACCGCATACTTTGACAGACGTGTAGTGGGAGTCGCCTGGATGTTTCAGGAACTATGAAAAAAAAATAACTTAAAACTGGATGGTCGCTTCCCGCATGCGATGCATAGTTGCTATCGCTCGCCCAACAGTCATTGTCAATCCTCTTACGCACCCCACCTCATAAAATCCCGAAATGTTATGAAAACCGCAAAACATAGTGAATACAGGTAAAATATCGCCAAAAATTATGTAATATTCGCTCTACGAAAGAAGTCATAGATTGATATGATTAGAAGATGACTGAGGATGTATCAGTTTCATTAAGAATTCACCATTCCTCAGTTTAGATGTCCTAAATTACTTTATATGGACACAGTTAGCTTGGCAGGTAGAGTTCCATAGTGAAAAGGTTGTCGGTGTTATGAAGGACGATGCGAATTGCACCCTGATTGTGGAGTTTGCTGGGTTACGGGGCAAAAAGTGTGCATTCTGGCTCGAGACCGACCAAACCTGTAACATTTTTATTTTTATTTTTGCTGGATACCAGTTAACCAGTGGAGATGCTACATTTTGTGCTTAGGTACATCTCTTGCGGTATAAACTCGTAACTTTCTCCGGAGCAGAGCCTTCGTGGGTGAATCCTCGAAAATTAGACCATACTTTAGGTATGTTTTCAACCAGAGTGAGAAACATCCACTTTATTCATAAATGGTTACAACAGCTATCCATTCACCCACATGCATAGAAAACCATAATCCGTATGCCTAGATCTAGATTCAAACCGGTATCCTCCTGAATAAGAGGCCAACACTCTCGGTGAAATTATAGGTGACAAAATTATAAGTGTCTGATTTAAAAGTGACATGTTTACAGCGTCAGCTAATCGTCACCACAATTTGAGTAGCTATATGGTGCAAATTGAAATCGACGTTTCACGAAATACGTCTTATACCCGTTGCGTTTGACAAAATAGTCTTCAATTATAATGACAACCTATATACCTCGTGTTGCTAAGTTTCGCTTCACGCACGTTTAAACTAGCATCAGAGGCCATATTGGTGAACTATGGGACAAGCGGTCTTCCACAAACAAGATTTCACAGGATTACACCCACCACCACTCGCCCCTAAAAAGTCCTTTATAAAGTTATTTTTCATGAGTCCTTCATCACTTACTAGTATTAAGACCCAATCGTAATAGACACCAACACTCGATAAGACAAATTTTTTCCGGAACCATGACACCCTTGCACTAATTGAGGTTAACCCCAGTTTTGGGATAAAAAACCATAAAAACCCATACAGTAATTGAGGTTACTGTAGATAATTTAGGTTAGGCAGGCTCAGCATGTTACATTGTGTTAGCTTAGGTTAACGCGCGAGCGCGTTAACCTAAGCTAACACATTGTAACATGCTGAGCCTGCCTAACCTAAATTATCTACAGTAACCTCAATTACTGTATGGGTTTTTATGGTTTTTTATCCCAAAACTGGGGTTAACCTCAATTAGTGCAAGGGTGTCATGGTCCGGAAAAAAATTTGTCTTATCGAGTGTTGGTGTCTATTACGATTGGGTCTTAATACTAGTAAGTGATGAAGGACTCATGAAAAATAACTTTATAAAGGACTTTTTAGGGGCGAGTGGTGGTGGGTGTAATCCTGTGAAATCTTGTTTGTGGAAGACCGCTTGTCCCATAGTTCACCAATATGGCCTCTGATGCTAGTTTAAACGTGCGTGAAGCGAAACTTAGCAACACGAGGTATATAGGTTGTCATTATAATTGAAGACTATTTTGTCAAACGCAACGGGTATAAGACGTATTTCGTGAAACGTCGATTTCAATTTGCACCATATAGCTACTCAAATTGTGGTGACGATTAGCTGACGCTGTAAACATGTCACTTTTAAATCAGACACTTATAATTTTGTCACCTATAATTTCACCGAGAGTGTTGGCCTCTTATTCAGGAGGATACCGGTTTGAATCCAGATCTAGGCATACGGATTATGGTTTTCTATGCATGTGGGTGAATGGATAGCTGTTGTAACCATTTATGAATAAAGTGGATGTTTCTCACTCTGGTTGAAAACATACCTAAAGTATGGTCTAATTTTCGAGGATTCACCCACGAAGGCTCTGCTCCGGAGAAAGTTACGAGTTTATACCGCAAGAGATGTACCTAAGCACAAAATGTAGCATCTCCACTGGTTAACTGGTATCCAGCAAAAATAAAAAAAAAAATGTTACAGGTTTGGTCGGTCTCGAGCCAGAATGCACACTTTTTGCCCCGTAACCCAGCAAACTCCACAATCAGGGTGCAATTCGCATCGTCCTTCATAACACCGACAACCTTTTCACTATGGAACTCTACCTGCCAAGCTAACTGTGTCCATATAAAGTAATTTAGGACATCTAAACTGAGGAATGGTGAATTCTTAATGAAACTGATACATCCTCAGTCATCTTCTAATCATATCAATCTATGACTTCTTTCGTAGAGCGAATATTACATAATTTTTGGCGATATTTTACCTGTATTCACTATGTTTTGCGGTTTTCATAACATTTCGGGATTTTATGAGGTGGGGTGCGTAAGAGGATTGACAATGACTGTTGGGCGAGCGATAGCACTCTGGCATCGCATTCGGGAAGCGACCATCCAGTTTTAAGTTATTTTTTCCATAGTTTCCTGAAATCACTCCAGGCGAATGCCCACTACACGCCTTGTCAAAGTATGCGGTAAATAGAAACAGAATGCGGATTGGACTGTTAACTCGAGAAATTCCGAAACATCTGTCAATATTTGTGAGGCCGAGCATATTTTCATGATCCTTGACACTGGTGTGTGCATGTATAAGTTGAGTTGTCAATATTCTGTAAGTCCTAAAAGGTATATACTTTCGAAGTTTGTGCTTGGCACCTTTCCTAGCTTGTTCTTGAGTGGTGCAGTTCGTGACAGTTTTAGATACGTGCCAATCCCCGACAATATGCTATGCATCTGTTACCGCTGTTTCTGCAGAAAGTATGCATTCTTCCATTTTTCCAACTAACTGTGGTCTGTACCGCATTTTTCGCATGTGTCGGGATAAGAACTATTCACATGTGCCCTTTGGAGGTTGTACACGAGATCCATTTAGTCTACGAAACAGACTCGTATACTGGCACTGACGAAAAATTTCATGAATGATCTAACATGATCTAGAACTTAGTGGATGCTATCTTCGGTGAATTTCTGTATTGCGACTGTAGGCATTTTGAAATCAGTGTAAGGTGAGGTAATTTTTCACGCGTTTAGTCTATTTCTGTTACCGCTGTTTCTGCAGAAAGTATGTATTCTTCCATTTTTTCCAACTAACTGTGGTCTGTACCGCATTTCTCGCGATGTCAAATATTTTCATACATGAACTTTAAACACAAGTGACCACATACGTGTGTGCCGTATTCCTGGTGACGTTGTACGTTGTACAGTATTCTGTTGCCCGCAAAGTATCGCTGCAATTCCAATGGTGGGGGTAAGTCACCAAAACTGTCAAAATATTTAACTACACCTTCTTTGTACTTTATATATGCAACCCAATGTGTTCCGGCATTTTCAGCACTGTCCAAGTTCACTATTCCACATTCATGATGACGAATTTTTTCAGGTAATTCATCACGCATGAATACACCTCGAAAATGAGGTATACGCAGACGCTTTACATATCTATATATATCCCTGTCCGTCAGCGGCTGGACAGAGTTTTTTTTTTTTTTCTTCAATCCTGATCCGTCTTTTCTGTATGGCGACCATCCAGATTTAACTTTTGTTTCCATAGTTTCCTGAAATCACTCCAGTCGAATGCCCACTACACGCCTTGTCAAAATATGCGGTAAAATAGAAACAGAATGAGGATCTGGCTGTTAACTCAAGAAATTCTGAAAGATCTGTTAATATTTTCATGACCCTTGACACTGGTGTGTGCATGTATAAGTTGTCAATATTCTGTAAGTCCTAAAAGGTATATACTTTCAAAGTTTGTGTCTTGGTACCTTTCCTAGCTTGTTCTTGAGTGGTGCAGTTCGTGACAACTTTTAGATATGACAATATGCTATACATCTGTAACCGCTGTTTCTGCAGAAAGTATGCATTCTTCCATTTTTTTCCCCATGTCAATCGATGACTTCTTTCGTGGAGAGAATATTAGATAAAATGACCTCGACAGTTCTGTGCTTTCAAACAGTCAGGAAATGTAACACAGAAAATATTGCAGTCGAGTTTGAACACTGTCCCTGCCTAGCCATTAGAAATATACATCTTACACTTAAAACTGCTCACCGCAATCCGTAAGTCGAAATTAACTACTTAGTTTGACAAGATCTCAAAAATCATCCTATCACTTCAAATTTCATCTAGTATTCGAGAACAACACATTTATAAGTTGTACACGAGATACATTTAGTCTTCGGAACAGACTCGTATACAGGCACTGACGAAAAATTTCATGAATGATCTAACATGATCTATAACTTAGTGGGTACTATCTTCGGTGAATTTCTGTTTGTGACATTTTGAAATCAGTGTAAAGTGAGGGAATTTTTCACGTGTTTGACTGTCAGCTAGTTGAAGAGTGAAGATCAGATATGGGACCTTATATGTATGAGTAATCGAGCATTCTATGATGCATACTACACAAAGCGTAATAAAGTCCATGTTTCGCTACCATAAAGTGCTGTGCTCCACACATAAAGTATTAAAAAGTTTTTCAAATTCCCAGATCAATATTTCTCTTTTTTTCATGAAGGCTGTTTTTTATGCTAGTTCTATTCTGCTTTTAACATTATTTTTGTTTCGGCCATCGGTTGTAATTTTTCTTCCTAAGTAACAGAATTCACTTACTTCTCCAATTGCATTCGATCCTATTTTTATATTTAATCTACTAGTATGGGGTATCATTTCTGCTAATTTCACCGAGCGTGGTGGTGAACCGGCTAGCGTTCTGGCCTCGCATTCGGGAGGACGGCAGTTCGAATCCCCGTCCGGGCATCCAGATTTGGGTTTTCCATGGTTTCCCTAAATCACTCCAGGTGAATGTCAAAAGGCCATGGCCGAATTCCCTCCAGTTCAAAGTCTGCAGTCCCATCCCGCCTCTAATGACCTCGACAGTTCTGTGTTTTCAAACAAACAGGAAAACGTAACACTGAAAATAGTTCGGTCGAGTTTCATCAGTGCCACTACCTTGACATTAGAAATCTATATTTTACACTTACAACTGTTCACTGCAATCCATGAGCTACTTAGTTTGACAAGATCTCAGAAATCATCCTATCACTTCACATTTCATCTAGTACTCGAGAACAACACATTTATAAATAATAATGATTATTCACGTACCACGCTAAACTGAAACCTGATGTGCGATAACTTTTTGGAAAGAACTGTGTAAGTCGGATTCTGCACAGAAAGTGATAATATTAAAAATAACGCGTTAGTATTCGTTGATAAAAGTCTGAAGTATCTTGGTAAATAGTTAGATTTTAATGAGAGCAATTGGCTATAGAAAATCCAAAAATTAAATTTAATACACGAGGTTTCATTTGAAGGCTGTGAGACAATATTAGAGGTTCTAAATTTATGAGAAAAAATTAGTATCAAAGTGAACGAACTTTACTCTGAAATAACAATATTACACGAAATCTAGTAGGTAAAAGTAAGAGCAGTATTTCATTGGTAAAAATGAGCTTTTGATCGACATTAATTTAACAACTGAAAGCGATAAAGCATATTACAATTTTACTGTAGACAGAAAATTGTTAAAGATGCAAGAAGTGCAAAGAATTCTTCCACTGCTTGTGCGCATGCTGATGTTTATTGTTCCGCTTGATCTCAGCTGAGACTGAAAATAGAAAATGTCAATACCAATGGAAACTCGTTTGCGAATGTTGGGTAACACATTCCTAGTGATGATACGAAGTCAACTTGCATGAAGTCGCTGCATGTGAGCTTAGTTCTTCATGGAAGTCGAGGAAGAAGATAGGTGTGTAATGTATATTATCAAACGAAATTTAGAGAAGTGCTGGTAGAAAAAGAACGCATTTTGAGTTAACGATACACAGCACATGTGAACATTTGCATACCTGAAGCCTCGAACTTATTTGGATTAATAGTTAGAGGCGACAGCAATGTGATTCTGTTTCACAATGAATGCGCTAAACTAAAAGCGAATTTCATACAATAATAAAACCTTTTTGTTTCAAAAACTGTTAATCGGCGAGTGAAAGAACGCGAAATTGTATGCACTTCAGCTAACTGAATTTAAAATATGTTATACGGAAGATTTTTTTTGTCCTCCTGTATGGCGTTGAAGCGTGGACATTAATCGAAACTATCAGTAAAATGTTAGAAGCATTTGAAATGAGTCTGTATCGAAGAATGTTGAGAATACAATGGATACGCCACAAATGCTGAAGTGCTCCGCAAAATGAAAAAAAAAAAAAGATATGGAAATATTGACAACCTTAAAACACGGAGGCCGCAGTACCTTGGCCACATCATGAGGAACAATAGCCATTATGAACTCCTGCGGTCTGTTCTCCAGGTAAAAATACCAGGAAAGAGAAGTGCTGGTAGAAAAAGAACGCATTTTGAGTTAACGATACACAGCACATGTGAACATTTGCATACCTGAAGCCTCGAACTTATTTGGTTTAATAGTTAGAGGCGACAGCAATGTGATTCTGTTTCACAATGAATGCGCTAAACTAAAAGCGAATTTCATACAATAATAAAACCTTTTTGTTTCAAAAACTGTTAATCGGCGAGTGAAAGAACGCGAAATTGTATGCACTTCAGCTAACTGAATTTAAAATATGTTATACGGAAGATTTTTTTATGAAAAAAATTATGTATAACCTGAGCGTGGAGGACGCGGCTTCAAATCCCCGTCCGACTATCCAGATTTTGGATTTCCATGGTTTCCCCTAAAATGCCATGGCCGAATTTAATCCCGTTCCTTGTCCCTAGTCCTTTCACGCTTCTACTGACCTCCATGACTACGAGATGTAAAGCCAAAGGCATAAGAAATATAATAATTGAAAAAGATATGGCTGCCATGGATGCCGCGATTGTATTCTGTCGAACGGAAACATAAACGAAATGTCGTCTATATCTGAACCCTGGTCTCGCATTCGTGAGGACGCAGGTTTGAACTCGCATTCGGGAGGACGGCGGTTCGAATCCCCCGTCTGGCTATACAGATTTCGGTTTTCCATGGTTTCCCGAAATTACTCCAGGAGAATGCTTAATTAGCAACTATTCTGAAATGTACTATACAAACACATATACTCAGTGATCTCACAGTCTATACTAATATATGTCACGTTTAATTGAATTAGTTTAATATTAGCATTCTAAAACCCAACCCTTCCGAGGGCCAGGTGTTGTGTAATTTTTTTTTTTTTTTTCTGTGGCAGGCAGACGGAGGCACGCGGTGAAGCGGCCCAGCCATTAGGGGCGTGAGCCCGCCGCGACAGCTAAGATTAATTCGCTTGCGCTGTCCCAGTTAAAATACTTATCTTTCGAACCAGCAGTCCGATTTAAATGAAATAAACTGCATTTTAATACTCAGAAAAAGTAGATGTTAAAAGATACGTCACACCACTAGTACAAATTAAGAATGAAATAAAATAAAAAAGAAAAAGTGTATTTCGAGCGTAATTGAGGTTTAAAAAAATAATAAAGCCATTTAGACGATTTGGTCACACGACACTCATTAGAATACGATTTATGACCCGTAACAACGTGGCACGTGGCAGAGGCGCGCACCTGCGTCCGCTGCGACGGCGGCGGGGGCGGGAATGACCACAAACTGACCGCAAGTTGGCGCCTGCCCGCCTTCGATATGTCACACCACAAGAATGTAATACTAAAGTGTATTTCGAGCGTAATTGAGGTTTAAAAATAAATAATAAAGCCATTTAGACGATTTGGTCACACGACACTCATTAGAATACGATTTATGACCAGTAACAACGTGGCACGTGGCCTTCTTGACAGCTTGATGACAGGTGTTGATGATTTATGGTGGGCACGTTGCCAGGCGAACACCTGCGCGACGTGGGGGGTCCAAAAACTGGCAACGGACCACCGTACATAAGAAATACATGGGGGAAAAAGTGGCAACGGATCATGATCTGAGGCGAACACCTGCGCGGCACGTGCGTCGGCGGGGAGGGGGAGGGGGGGCGGGAGCGATAATTAATGGCCTTGTTGACAGGTGTTGACATGACTAATGGCTTCCGCCTGCGCGGCCGGCGAACACCTGCGCGACGTGGGTGGTCCAAAAACTGGCAACAAACATACGTCCATATGAAATACATGGGGAAAAAGTGGCAACACACAGACATATGACATCTACTAACGTTTTGTACACAAATAATTTATATCTCTAAACAGAAAAATATCACAAACAAATAAATACTAAATTTCGTCAAATTAAAGCTTTGCGTGTAAATAAATATTACAGCACAAAATCGATGTTTCGATAAAATAGGTTTTGACAAACTTATGCCCGTGTAATGTATTTGTGATGGCAAACATTTATAGAAGAAAATAGTCTGAACAAAGTGTTTCGTTCCAGAAATGCGCCTTAAAAACAGGTGTATAGGTAAGATCGTATCTTGGCATAGTACTGTATCATCCACAACTGGTAGTCTACTTACATTCCACCTAATATCATCATCGTAGGAAGTGTAGAATGATGATCGTGATCAGCAGAACTACAAACTCACCTGAAACAAAAATCGCGAAATTAGTTAACTGTTACTAACTTTTAAAAAATACTAGCTATTGCGAAATGGTTCAAAGATGAAAACTTAATTGACGCCTAATGAATTATGAAAAAATTAATGCATAATAAACGAAGATATTTCACATGAATGAAAACAGTAAGTGTGTATTCACAGTTTAAAACTAAGTAGATACTACACTATTTAATTTCACGAAAAATCTGCTGTTGGTTTTAATATGCTGAAGAAAGTATTTTAATCTTGCCTGTTAGATACTTAGTGGATAAAAGGAAAATTATTAGTGAAAATGAAATCCCCTACCTAATCACAGAATCGAATAAATTCACTATATAGAGTACCTTCAGACTTCACACTTCCTTCTCATATTTTTTTCGTAAACATAAATAAAACCTTTCCTGACAACATATCGCTGTTGATATGTATGTAAATGAGAAGCAAGTTATGCGAAAAAGAGACGAACGTGCTAAGAGTAATTTTATTTCCACACTGTTAAAAGTTATAATTAAAATTACATCAATTCAATATTAATAAATTCATATGCCTCAATGTGCGTTTCACAAGGAAACCTTATAGCTACACAGAACGAACAAAAGCATAAATTAAAAAACAATCAAAGTTCATAACTTAAAATTGACCAATATTTAGATATGAAAAATTAGCAACGAAACAACTCATAAGCTTTAAAAGTGCTAAAGAGTTAAGAACATTTCTAAGAAGTTGAAGTGAGTTTCTTGAAACGGTATTTACAATAAACAGACGTAAACAGTGGAATCACAATTAAATAACACGCTTAGTGTTAAAGAAATATCTGCTTCAGAGTTACGTCTTTCACTTATATTGCTCGTAAAGTTCTGCGAAGAAAGGTTGAAATTTATAGATTATTGTGATATAAAACTATGAAAAAAGATTTTTAATTCTATTAAGTTTGTTATACTCGTATTTACACAGGGGGTTTGAAATGCCACTGCTCATTGCATCAACCAACACTTAATTTTGAGCCTAAAGACTTGTTTATGGAATCTGCGTTTTGTTCCATAATCGCCCATAACTCAGGAGCTGCTCCTCGTGGGTGAGACAGGCACAAAAGCCTCCCAATAGGCCAGACACTTCAGGTAAAGGTCGGAGCCAGGAAAACACAGGTGGCCTTTAATTTCAGGTAAATGTCAGCTACGCTTTCAACAGGTTTTCATTACAGAAGTGGTTATTCATTTCTACGACACCAGCAGTATTTGCTAGTTTGTGATTTAATGTATCTGTGAGATAAACAAACTAATGACGCAATAACTATTATGAAATTTATAATTTCTGTGATACTAATTTACCAAAAACAACAGAATTCTTACAAAACGTTCTGCGCAAAGATTAATATAATTATTTTTACACGATAATACTATTACATCTGATATGTCAACTGAGTGCGTGATTTGATCTAAATACAATAAAATTTCTGCACAGTTCGGACGAACCTTCAAGAAATTGTAGAGAAGACAATAGGTTCCGAAATGGGTCAGGTTATTTAATTTTGGCTGCAGTAAAATGTGACCTTCATTGGCAGTGACTTTGCAAATATCGGAACGATTAACAAGTTTTTATCTAACGAAAATCAGGATGAGAACAAAATTTGTGTAACATGCACCAATATTTAGATTTTGGCACCAAATTATCACTAGTGATTGCCTCAAATGTTTGCTGTAAATGTTTAAGTGTATTGATACTACTGTATCCCAGAAGTTGAGTCTCTGCATAGTATACTATTTACAAAAGTGTTATGGCTACAATATGCAACCGTAATTTCAGCTTCATCTTTTCTAAAATCAATGTCTAACGCGCGCAATACGGACATTAATCGAGGCGCATCAGTTGACACTATTTAGAAACCACTTAGGACAGTCCGGCGAAATTTGGCTTTAATGGGCTATGGCAGCAGAAGACCGACTCGGGTGCCATTACTAACAACACGACATAGCCAACAGCGGCGCTCCTGGGCTCGTGACCGTATCAGTTGGACTGGAAAAAAGTGGCTTGGTCAGATGAGGCACGATTTCAATTGGTAAGAGCTGATGGAAGGGTACGAGTGTGGCGCAGACCCCGTAAAGCCATGGACCCAAGTTGTCAACAGGGCACTGCGCAAGCTGATGGTGGCTACA